>VDFB02098962.1:0-17067 GCA_007258455.2 Sequoia sempervirens | reverse complement strand
TTGGAAACAAGGTGCTACTCCTTCTCTATGTTGTTGTGGACCTTCAAAGGTGATAGTTTCTTCATTGATAAGATAGCTTTCCCTAAAAAAGGTAAGTGATCCAAGTTTATAAGTGATAGGATCCTCCATAAGTGGGATAACTTCCTAATTCATGTCTTTGGCTTGATCTTGTGAAATATCATATTTTAATGCTTCTTCAATAGGTGTTGATGATTCACTGTCCACGTAAAATTCTCCCTCATGATTCATTTTTGATATTCCTTCACAAGATATTTTTGATTCACAACTTCTGTAGAAGCCTTCTTCATGACCCATTTCTGATATGTCTCTAGATTTTTCTATATCTTGATCATGTGTACAAATGTTAAGAGTAGGAGACTCTTGTTCCTTGTTAATGATATCAAGAGTATGAGACTCTTGTTTTGAATGAAGATCATCTACATGCCCATTAGGAGTAATCATCTCATGAGTGGATGGAGAACTATGTGCTATATGGATATGATCATCATTTGTGACATCTTGTCTAGATTGAAGAGTGTCCATTAGATCATTGTAGTATCTTGGAGATACGAATTCTTGATCTTGATTAATTTCATAATTACTTTCAACATGCTTTTGATCAAGATGGGTCCATTTCAAAGGATGGATCGCTTACAAAGGGTTCTTGGATATCATTGTTAGGCATGAGAAGTGGCTCAATATCCTCTTGATCTTTAAGTGGATTTGGATCAAGTGTTGATTTGAGGATTTCTTCAATATCTATAACCATGAGGTCAAAGGATGTCAATATTTCTTGGAAAGGACCACTGCTAGACTTTGGTGAAAGATTTTGATCATGTTTTAGAATAAATTCTTGAGATATGTCTACTAACTCATTAGGTGATGTAGAGACATTTTCAATATGATCATTGGTCAATGGATCTTGGATTATGTCAATAGGATCAAATAATTCTAACACTCCTTGAAATAGATCATTGTTTGAGGGTTCTGATCATGACTAAAAGTGACTCTTGATGTATGTTGATTTGATTGTTAGATGAGGTGGAAACATCTTCAAGGTGCTCATTGATGGCTAGATCTTGATCATTGTTTTCAAATAATTGTGGTAGAGATATGGTCAATTTTTTCAACCATGGACTGTAAAATGATGTTAACATTTCTTGAATTGGATCATTGTTGGGTATTGGTGATTTTGATCATGATTGAAAAGTGACTCTTGATATATGTTAATTTGATCGTTGGATGAGGTAGAAATATCTTTAAGGTGCTCATTGATGGATAGTTGTGATTGATCTTGGAGATGTGATGATTGATCTTTGAGATGGGGTGATTGGGCTTGTTGTTGATGTTGTTGATCTTGATATCCAACCTCTTGACATTGGAGATATTGTTCTTGATGTGGTTGTGGACACAACTCAATGCTTTGATGACATAGTTTAACCAATTGGGGAGTGTGTCAATTTTGGAGTGGAGATGTCTCTTGGTGATATGAATCAATGAATTTTCTTAAGCATATCAATATGGTCTCACAAAATTTAATCTTGATTTTGATCTTGACACTTTGATATAGTTGGATTTGGTTTCTTTGTTCAAGCATTTTAAATGTATATACTTGTATGGTATGGAATCATGGAAAATAATTTTGACAATGTTCCTGATTTGGGATGATGTTTAGATTTGGAATTATAGGTTGAGATTTTGAACATTGTTTTGGTTTTGGAAAAATTGCATTGATTTAGGTAACTTCGATTTTGCATGGTGTTACCTTGACTTGGATCAATACATGGAGTTGTTAACATATTGTTTTGACTTTGAACAAAAATTTGTATGATTTGCAAACATATCTATCCCAAATTTTACCAAGTGTGGATTTAAAATGTTCATGTTTGGTAAACTTGTACTTGGTATATTCACATTTGGCATGTATGGATTTGGTGGGATAATGTTGTTTTGTTGAAGACTCATGCATTGATTGTTTTCTTGATAGATTTGTAGGTTTGGACTTTGATTTAAATCTACCATTGGGAAAGGCATTCCAAAATTTAGATTGGGCATACTCACATTTGTTGTACCATTGAGGTTTGTAGGAGATAATGATCCCATGTATGGATTGTATAAAAGTGAGTTTTGATAATCAATCAGCATTGTAAGGCTTTGATAGTTTGGTTGATTTATATTACTCATGATGTATGAACCAAGTTTATATTCCATGTTTTTCTTGTATTTTGACCTTGTTGACCTCTAAGTAATTTAGGACCAATGATGAGATGAAAGATGAAAGGGGTGAATGATATGGGTGTTAAACTTTTAGGAACTTTGGATCAATGCTAGACTCTATGTTTTTTTATTGGATTGGTTTGATTTGATTTGAATAATGGACTTGTAGATGTTAAATGTTATCTTGGGATAAACTTGTCCAAAGGGGTGATAATTTAAGTAAATGGGTGAGGAAGGATTCATCCCTACACACTTAGCCAAACAAAGTGATTTTGATTTTGATTCAAGGTTTTACCAAAATTCTAGCATAGATGTATTTCCAAAGTTCTAAAAGTTGTTTGAAGGATGGGATGATAACTGTTTGGGATGGATGAAGTGTTGGTTTTGATCCTAGATGAAGCTAAGGAGAACCTTGTTTACAAGACCAAGATAGTCAAGAACATGTTTTACCCTATGAGTAGTTCAAACCAAAAGACCAATGTTTTGCTTGGAAGATCATAAGACAAAAGATAACAAGCACATGTGTGGGGTTCAATTGATTTAATCTTGGTTAATGAATTGCTTGTACCACACCCGCACTTCTTGTTTAACTTTCAAACTGAATGTCTATGTCTCAATTTCTTTTCATCCCACAAGGTCCATTATGTGGAAATCAAGAGAATCAAGGCAATAGTTCCCTAATGCTGACTTTAGAGAGAGAAAATTGAGATATAATTCCAAGTATTTAGAAGCCTCTAAGGATAAATCCCTAAGTATTTGCCTCTTCTAAAGGGTTTGAAATTTGATGACCTTGTTAAATGTTTGTTTTCAAGATTTTGGATTCAAGCAATGTGTTTAACTAACTCAAAGATTGCACAATCCTAGGATGGAAAAGAAAATGTTTGTTGAATTCCCACTTGGATAAATCCAATTGTGCCTATTCAGAGTGGATGATTAGAAGCTTGACCACACTGGCTCCCCTCCACGACACTCACTTCTATGGGTCAGCCAAGCTTCAATTCTCATGAATCTCCCATGACAAACTTTTAATCTCTACAAAGAACCACAAATATGTGGGACAACTCCAGAGGTCTGACCTCCTAACGCTAACAAATATTGGGATTTTTGGCTTCTAAACAAAGGTTCATAATAAGGGCATCTGGTTCAAAGGACATAATGATAAAATCCCTCAAGAGGTCTCCCAACCCTTAGAACAAGGGATTTACACATCATAAAGATATTGGGGGAGAGCTATCATGCATCACTTTGTTGATTGCAAAATTTCCATACAATCACAAATTTGTATAGTGGTTCAAAAGAGCCTGGCTTATGCTTGTTACCACTTGGGTCATTCCCTTGGGGTAAGTACTTTTTCCCACCAAGGTAGGACCTCTAAAAGTGAACAATAGTGAGTAAGTACATTTGTATTTCAATCAATATTTGTTTGCATGAACAAAGAGAGAACACACGCGATGCCTTTTCTCACACTAGCAAGATTTGTTCAATTTTAAACCCAAGCTTGAAGTGTGGAGGAAATCTTTTAGACCACCTAATATCACTAAAATGCTTTTGATTCTCAAGATCACCATGAAGTGCAAGAGAATTGCATACGCATTTGAATGATATTAGTTTGTAAAGAAGATTACAAAACAGAGTTAGCACAAGTTCATTTTAAATCCTCAAAACCAATAAATGGATTCTTTTTATAGCACCAAATTTAAGTGTGAGTTGTTTGTTCAATTTTAATCCAAATTGAAATGCTAGTAAGTATCTAAGATTCAATTTTAACCAACTTGAAAAAGCTTGAGTTATGGACTAATTTTAAGTCCAAATTGAATCTAGTTGGTCCTAGAAATTGAATTACAAAAATTAAAAGCTCAAGTTGTCACAAAGAGCATTAAAAACACTTTTAAGACTTCAAACTTTATCCCTCCTCTGCTTCCTACAAATGTAGTGTCGGAAGACGAATGCAGCATTCTGTTAGTGACATATGCAACGCTGAAAAAAAAATGTGATGCTCTGCTTATCACGAATGTGGCGCTTTGTAGAAACAGAGTGTGCAAATGCGATGCTAAAACAAATGTGGTTCTCTACGGAAAGAAGGTTAGACAGAAAATAGAGAAGGTGAAAGCAGTGCTCGATCAAAGGCGGTACAATAGTAGTGAGCGAATGCAACGCGACGTGACAAATGCGGTGTTGGACGTCAAAAGCAGCACTTTGTGGCGTCGCATTTGCACAAGGCGGCGTCGCTCCCCTATAGCTGCAAAAAATGGAAAAATTAAGTAAAATTCATCATGTTAGATCAACCATGCCCTCCTTCAAGCGCCAAAATGTGAGCACAAAACCTGCACAAGCTAACAATAGATCATAAAACAAGAGTCAAACAAGTTAGAAATGCAAATCTAATGCTCTCTATGAGATTCTTTAGCTAATTCAAGAGAAAAACATAAAAACAACAAGAAATTAATCAAAGACAACATGTAAATCAAATTGAATTAACAAAACCTGCATCCCATAGGGGGAGTGGTGCTCCTTTGATGTGGAAAGAAGCCCTTTCCCAATACCTTTGATAAGCTTGATGTAGTGTAGATGATTCAAGGATGGAATTGACTATAATCTAGCTATGAAACTTAAAATGGTGGAAAACTAAGAACTCAAATGGCTATAGTGATAATGCATGAAGTTGTGTATCTATATTGTGGAAAGGATGCCTCTATTTATAGAAGCCAAGGGTTGAAGATTGAAGGAAATTGGTTAATGTGGGATAAATTGAGAGTCAATGAGAATGTGCCAAGTGTCACAATTCTATTGGATGAGGGTGGAGCACATTTTGGAAAATATGTAATTGGAAGAGGATGGAAGAGAAGTAAATGTTGTTGGTTGAGAATTTGAAATTCTTGTAAGAGGAATTGAAAGGTTGTAAGAGAATTAAATATAGATGTAAGAGGATGTGATAGATTTTTGAAATCCTTTGGAGGGAAATTGATTAAGAGGTGGTTGAGAGGAATATTCCTTGGAATATGCCTTGGTGAGGGAAAATAGATGAATTAAATAATTAATTGAAATTATTTCCATGTGCAACCTGGTTAGTTGACCATGAGTTGATTTAACTCTTGAGGAGTTAAAAGCTGGAGGAATTGATAATGATAATTAGAAAGCAAATTTAGGATTAATTAATCCAGAATTAATTAATTGGAGAGAATTAGGAGATGTGACATTTGATATGATTGATTTTTAATCAAATGGGAGGATTAATTAAATAATTTGATTTAATTAAATTAGATGAATAATTAGTTAGAAGAAGGGTGAATTAATCAAATAAATTTAATTATTTGATTAATAGCTAAATTTGTTGATTTTAATTAGATAATGTTGATTATTCAATTAATTGATCAATTCAAAGTGATTTTTAGAAGAAACGGTATTAATTGATTAGAATCAGATGCATAGTATTAATCAGGATATGTTACGTGTCTACAATTCCATGTTTTTCTTGTGTTTTGATCTTGTTTGGACCATAAATTGGCATCAACTTTTAAGAATTTATGTGGAATTAACTTTTAATCCCTTTGGTTGGTCTAAAATTTTAGGTACAAAAAGAATTTCTAGGATTTTTTGGGATCAAATGATGATGGTATAAAAAATGGGTGATGATGGGTGTTTTGAAATTTTAAGAACTTTTGATAAATACTATACTTTAGGATTTTGATTTTGATTTGTTTTGATTTGGATGATGAACTTGTAAACTCTAAGATGTAGATGTGATATTAAGATGAACTTGTCCAAGAGGGGGTGTTAATTCAACTAAGTGTATGAGAAAGGTTTCATTCCCAGACACCTAACTAAACAAGATGATTTTGATTTGGTTTAAGGCTTTAGCAAAAGTCTAGCATAAATGATGTTTCCAAAGTCCTAGAAAGTTGTTTGTGAGATGGATTTTGATAAAAAAAATTGAGGATGGATAAAGGTGTTTGTTTGGACCCTAGATGAACCTAGAAAGGACTTTGTTTACAAGAACAAGATAGTGAAGAACATGCCTTACCCTATGAGTAAGTTCAAGCCAAAAGATCAATGTTTGCTCAAAAGACCATAAGACAAGATAAACAAGCACATGTGTGGGGTTCAATTGATTTCATCTTGATTAATGAATTTATTTTACCACATCAACTTGTCTTGCTTAAATTTCAAACTAAATGTCTATGTCTAAGCTCCTTTTTATTCCACAAGGTCCATTATGTGAAAATCAAAGAGCCAAGGCCATAGTTTCCCTAGGTTGACTTTGAAGAGAGCAAATTGAGATATGAGCCCAAGTATTTAGAAGCCTCTAAGGATGAAATCCTTAGGGACAAGAAGTAATAATTGGACTTTTCAAAGGTATTTACCCTTTTCAAAGGGTTTGAAATTTTGATGATTGTTAAATGTTTGTTTCAATGTTTTGGAATCAAGCAATGTGTTCAACTAACTCACAAGCAATAACATTCCTAGCTCAAATGGTACGTTTTTCTTAGTAGGCTTGCCTCCTGCTCTTCGTAGTAGAAGAGACAACTTTACATACAATTGAGGAAAGAGTGTAGAGGTATGTTAAGAATGAATTCTTAATTTCTACACTTTAATCAAAATTGAACATGGCAAGTAACTGCTTGGAAATAAATTCCAATGCACTACTTTGATAAACTCTTTGGATGGAAAAGTTGGCCACTACTTAAACAAGGTTCTTTATTGACAACAAACTGAGAAAACCTAGTCGTATACATGCCTACTTTTCCACTTAAGGCTCTTACTACCGTTCCCGTTCCACTTAAGGCATGGTACTAGGTGCAATATGTTATACAGTCCAAGATTGAAGGTACTTTGTCACAATTTCCCAACCTTTAATATATAGTTTGTTGGTAAACGTGCTTGCAAGAACTTGCCTATGAGTTTCTCGTTGTAGGGTATGTCTCATAGTAAGCCCTCTCTTAAGGGTGACACAAAGCATAAAGTTTTACTTAAGTATTTCTCTTCACCCAAGATCGCACGAAGAACAAGGGGAGAGGATACATACTACAAGTGAACACAAGCAACGAAGTACACTTGAGTGTTTCTCTTCACCCAAGATTGCACAAAGTGCAAGGGGAGTGGATACGTACTACAAGTGTTTCACAACAAAGCAAGAATTCATTCATTTTAACCTTGTAAAGAAAGATGAGTTCATTTTAAGCACCAAACTAAGTGTGAGTTTGCCTTGTTCAATTTTATCCCACATAGCAATGTCTAGTAAATTTCTAAGCTCAATTTTTAACCAACTTGAAAAGCTTAAGTAGATGGTTAATTTTAAGCCCAAAGTAATGTTAGTTGGTCCTAAAATAGAAAATGAAGAGAAAAAATGGAAATCATAAGCTATTACAATGAGCATTAAAAAAATACTTTTAGTTTTCCAAGTTGATGTTTCTCTTCAATCTGCAAATAATATCAAACTAGACATGTTATCAAATGTGGTGTGTTATCAAACCCAAGCACAACAACAAGAACAAGAGGATTTTCCGTCCTAGCGCCAAAATGTGAATGCCTTTCTATACCTGCTCAAACATAGACAAACCCAAAAGTATTAGTCATTTAAACAAGAAAAATAAACATTCCCTATGAGATTCTTAAGCATGCTAAGAAGATGAAAACATGATCAAAATAACATGAAATAACAAGTAAATGAACATGAAATCCTAATCTAAGCTACTCAAACCCCATCCCATAGGGGGGTTGGTGTCACTTTGATGTGGAAAGTGGCCCTTTTCCCAATCCCAATTTGATAAGCTCCAAGATATTGATGAACAATGGTGATTTTGATGCAAAATGATAGTAGATTCAAGCTAAAATGATATGAAAAGCATGAAGTTGTGGATCAAAATGGATTTGATAAATGCCAATTTTCCTCAAAGATAGTGATAGTAATTGGATGAAAATGAGTAGTATAACCTTGCATGAGATGATGGATCCATTTCAAGTAGAAGGGGCATCTTCTTATAGGATTCAAGGGTTGAAGAAAGAGTGAAATTGATGAATGTGGGACTAAAATGGGAGCCAATAAAATTGTGACACTTGTCACAAGGCAAATGGATGGAGGTGGAGCAATTTTTGGAGAATGTGTAAAGTTAAGGCATGTAGGTGGATGTGTAAGAGGATGTAAGAGAATTAAATGAATATGGTTGAAATGTAAGAGAATATTGTTGAAGGTGTAAGAGGGACAAGATGGCATGTAAGTGAAATTAAATGCCTTTGTAAGAGGTATTTATGAGTTTGGAAGAAGCATTGAAAACCTTGTAAGAAGTTTAAATGCCTTTGGGAGGGAAAGTCAACAAAAGGGGCTTTAAGGGAATATTCCCTAGAATATGCCTTTGTGAGGATAAATAAGGTAATTACTTATTTAAAAGAATTGATTTTCTTGTGCAACTTGGTTAGTTGACCAAGGGTTGACTTAACCAAGGGTGGGGTTAAAGGCTAGGGAAATGGGTAATGGAGATTAGGGGGTAATTAGGTTAATTAATTTAGAATTAATTAATCTAAATGGGATTAGGGGTAATTAGGTTAATTAATTAATTTAAGTAGGATTATGGGTAATTAGGTTAATTAATTTAGAATTAATTAATCTAAGTGTGATTAGGGGTAATTAGGTTAAATAATTTAGAATTAATTAATCTAAGTGGGATTAGAGGTTTTTATGACATTTGCTAAATAACTAGATTTATTTAAACAAATGAGAGAACATAGGGGATTTAATTAAATAATTTTATTTATTTAATTAAATTAGATGAACATTAGTGAATTAATCTAATAAATTACTTTATTTTATTAATAGTAGAAATTGATGAACTTAACTAAATAATAATATTTATTTAATTAAATGGTTAGTGTAGAGGTGATTTAGGAGGAAGTAATGTTAATTAATCAGAATCAGATAATTGGACTATTTGAGTGTCTACAACACAAGTTCCCGGTCACTCATGATGTATGAATCAAGCTTATATTCCATGTTTTTCTTGTGTTTTGAACTTGTTGACCTCTAAGGAATTTAGGACCAATGATGAGATGAAAGATGAAAGGGTGAGTGATATGGGTGTTTGAAATTTTAAGAACTTTGGGTCAATACTAGACTTAGGGTTTGATTTTGATGTTTGGATTTTGGATAATAAACTTGTAAACCCTACAATGGACTTGTGATCTTTGGATAAACTTGTTCAAAGGATGCTAATTTAACTAAATGTGTGAGAAAGGATACATTCACACACACGTAACTAAACAAGGTGATTTTGATTTGATTTAAATGATTTACCCAAGTATAGCATAATGATGTTTCCAAAGCTCCAAAGAAGTTGTTTGTGTGATGGATTTTGAGAGATGTTTTGGGGATGGATGAAGTGTTTATTTTGATCCTAGATGAACCTAAGAACTTTGTTTACTAGACCAAGATATTAAAGAACATGCCTTACCCTATGAATAACTCAAACCAAAAGACCAATGTTTGCATGGAAAACCATATGGCCAAAAGATACCAAGCACATGTGTGGGGTTCAATTTGAGCTACTCTTGATTAATGACTTTCTTTTTACCACATACACTTGTCTTGTTTAAATTTCAAACTGAATGTCTATGTCTAAGCTCCTTTTCATTCCACAAGGTCCATTATGTGAAAATCAAATAGCCAAGGCCATAGTTTCCCTAGGTTGACTATGAAGACAGAAAATTGAGATATGAGCCCAAGTATTTAGAAGCCTCTAAGGACAAAATCCTTAGGGGAAAGTAGTAATAATTGGGCTCTTCAAAGGTATTCACCCTTTCCAAAGGGTTTGAAATTTTGATGATTTGTTAAATATTTGTTTCAATGTTTGAGATCCAAGCAATGTGTTTAACTGACTTGCAAAATGCACAATCCTAGGCTGCAAAGATACTACTTGTTGAGTTCCCATTCAGATTTCTCCAAACACTAAGACAAGGTGAACAGCTAGAGATTTGGCGACATTGGCTCCCCTCCACGACACACACTTCTCGGGACCACCAAATTTCAAATCCTGAAGATCCGAAAATCCTAAGGATTTTCTTGTTTCAACTTTGAATAGTAAAATGTGGGGCAGCTTTGGAACCACTATTCCTGCACCAACAAGCATAAAGGTTTTTGGTCACTAAACAATTGGTTCATAATAAGGGCTTTCATTCAAGGTAGCCATACGCGCGGCAAGATTAGCTCAAGATTATGGTCAATCAAGAGGCCTCCCAGTTTCTTCCTAAGAAGAGATTTTAATGTATCACTACTGCATACTAAGGGTGACACTTGTTGAGATGACACATCCACACCTATTATTTGTGACTTTCATCACAAACAAATTTTTATATGAAGCATTTGAAAGAGCTTGCTTTTGTTCGCTATCAGCTTGATCGCTCCCACCTTTTGAAGGGTGGTGGTGGGCCCTCTAAAGGTACAACAAAAGTAAGAGAGTATGTTTGTAGTTCAACCTCCCAGACCACGTAAAGCACAAGGAAGGAACACATACCACACCTTTTCCTCACACTAGCATGGGCTTCATTTTAATCCAAATCAAAATATATGGGTGGTTAGACAACAAATGTCACAAGAATGCTTTTGATTCTCAAGATCGCCAAGTGGCGCGAGAGAAGTGCGTACGCAATGACAAGAATTACAAACCACAAAAAAAAGAATACACAAGTTCCTTTTAATCCCCAAAGTAAAGGTGAGTTCATTTTAAGCACTAAAAATTGAATGTGAATTTTCCTTGTTCAATTTTAGCCCACAAAGCAATGTCTAGTAAGTTTCTAATGTTCAATTTTAGTCCAACTTGAAAAGCTTAAGTAGATGGTTAATTTTAAGCCCAAAGTAATGTTAGTTGGTCTTAAAACAGAAAATGAAAAGCATAATTGGAAAGCCTAAGCTATTACAATGAGCATTAAAAAATGCTTTGTGTTTTCCAAGTCAATGTTCTTCTTCTTCTTCCTGCAAAGGTGACGCTGGGCAACAAAGGCAACACTCTATGGGCCAACAAAGGTCACGCTAAATGCAAAGGCGATGCTCTGGTAAAAATAAAAGTGGCACTCTACAGCAGATAGACAGCACAATGGTGACACTATAACAAAGGCAGCGGTCTGCCAGAAAGCAAGATTTAGCAGCTTGGCCAAGAAGACAAACGTGGGGCTCTTGCAAAGGCGATGCGATAGAACATTCAAAGGCAACACGATATGACAAAAGTGACACTGAGAGTGGAAACAACGCTCTGCGTGCAAGCAAAGTTGGCATTGAATGCAAAGGTGGTGTTGTATGAACCAAGGGCGGTGTCGCCTTCTTGTAGCTGCAAAAACATCAATCTTAAGCCAAAATATCAAATTTGAAAAGGTTAGCCCTCCTTCTGGCACCAAAATGTGAATGATGATCTGCACCAAGCTAAACAAAGACAACACAAACAAGGTTATTCATTCAAATTAGCACAAACATCATTCCCTGTGAGACTCTTGATCATACTAAATGATAAAAACATGAAACAAGAGCACAAAAGAAAGCAAATGAAAGCATGTAAACACACAAAATAGATCAAACCTCCATCCCATAGGGGAATTTGTGTCACTTTGATGTGGAAAGTGGCCATTTCCCAATCCATTGTGATTTAAGCTTCAATATCCTTGATGAATTTGAGTAGAGTAATAATGCCTAAGATTGTGGATGAAAATGGATTTGATAAATACCAATTGCCCTTAAAGATAGTGATAGTAATTGGATGATTGGTATATGAAATGAGCATAATGACTTTGCATGGTGTTGTGGATCCATATCAAGTAGAAGAGGCTTCTACTTATAGGATTGAAGGGTTGAAGAAAGAGTGAAATTGGTGAATGTGGGATAAAAATGGGAGCCAATAGGAATGTGACACTTGTCACAAGGCCAATGGATGGAGGTGGAGCACATTTTTGGGAATGTGTGTAGTTAAGAGGATGTAAGAGGATTGAATGACTATGGTTGAGGGTGTAAGAGAATTTTGTTGAGAATGTAAGAGAGATTAATTCCCTTGTAAGAGACAAGATGGCATGTAAGAGGGAGGAAATTCCTTTGTAAGAGGTATTTATGGGTGTGTAAGAGCCTTTTGGAGGGAAATTGAATGAAGGGTGGTTGGGAGGAATATTCCTAGGAATGTGTCATTGTGAGGATAAATAAGGTAATTAGATAATTAAAAGAAATGAATTGCACGTGCAACCTAGTTAGTTGACCATGGGTTGATTTAACTCTAGGGGAGTTAAAAGCTAAAGAAATGGATAATGATGATTAGAAAGTGATTTAGAGTTAGTTAAATTCATGATTAATCAAATTGAGTGGGTTAGGGGATTTATGAAATTTTATTTTAAATAATTGGATTTATTTAATCAAATGAGAGGACTTAGAGGGATTTAATTAAATGATTTGATTTAATTAAATAGGATGAATATTAGTCGAAATAAAGTGAAATAATCTATTAAAGTTAATTATTTGATTAATAGTAGAAATTGATGAATTTAACTAAATAATAATGATTATTTAATTAATTGGTTAGTGCAGAAATGATTTAGGAAGAAATGGTGTTAGTTAATCAGAATCAAATACAAAGTATCAATCAGGACTATTTAAGTGTCTACATTAACAAAACCCCCCTATTCCATTGAGATCAAGGGTGCCAAGAAATTTTTCAACCTATTCACGATCATCTTAGTTATAATCTTAAAAGTCACATTACACAAGGCAATAGGACAAAAAATGTCTAAGGAATTAACCCATTCTTTTATAGGAATTAGAGCAAGAAAGGTTGAGTTAATTGCTTTAAGCATCTACTTATTGGTCTGAAACTCTCAAACCGCCTCCAACAAATCAAATTTAAGGGTGTCCCAGAACTCCTGGAAAAACTCAATTGAGAAACCATCAAGTCCAAGAGCCTTACCTTTCTTCATCTAAAATATAATACTTTCAATCTCCTCCAAAGAAACAAGCTCTAAAATGAAGTTATTCATCTCCCTAGAGACCACATAAGGAATAAAATCAAGGAAAATATCCTCCTCATCTAAATTCAATGAATTTTCCTCTATGAAAAGGGAAGAGTAGAATCTAACCACCTCCACCAAATTGGTTTGGGAAGAAGTTTGTTGTTCCCCTTGCGCTGAAATAAGAGAGGTAATAATATTTCCATTTCTTCGCTCTTTTTTTTAGAGGTAAATTATTTTGACCTAGAGCTGTGAGCCAGTGAGGTCACAAATGGGGGACCTCATCCCCAACTTAAATATTCAACAATAACACCAAGATCCTGCACAATACTGGTTTACAATTTTTGGCCAAACTGGACACTGAACTGATTTTTTCTAACTAAATCTTCTTCTGGCCAACACCTAGCTTAATTAGTTAGTTGACCATGGGTTGATTTAACTCTAGGGGAGTTAAAAGCTAAAGAAATGGATAATGATGATTAGAAAGTGATTTAGAGTTAGTTAAATTCATGATTAATCAACTTGAGTGGGTTAGGGGATTTATGAAATTTTATTTTAAATAATTGGATTTATTTAATCAAATGAGAGGACTTAGAGGGATTTAATTAAATGATTTGATTTAATTAAATAGGATGAATATTAGTCGAAATAAAGTGAAATAATCTATTAAAGTTAATTATTTGATTAATAGTATAAATTGATGAATTTAACTAAATAATAATGATTATTTAATTAATTGGTTAGTGCAGAAATGATTTAGGAAGAAATGGTGTTAGTTAATCAGAATCAAATACATAGTATCAATCAGGACTATTTAAGTGTCTACATTAACAAAACCCCCCTATTCCATTGAGATCAAGGGTGCCAAACAATTTTTCAACCTATCCGCGATCAACTTAATAATCTTAAAAGTCACATTACACAAGGAAATAGGTCGAAAAAAATCTAAGGAGTTGATCGCTTCTTTTTTAGGAATTAGAGCAAGAAAGGTGGAATTAATTACTTTAAGCATATGCTTATTAGTCTGAGACTCTTGAACTACCCAAAAATCAAATTCTATGGGTGTCCTTAACTCTTGGAAAAACTCAATCAAGAAGCCATCAGGGCCAAGAGCCTTACCTTTCTTCATCTAAAATATAATACTTTCAATCCCCTCCAAAGAAACAAGCTCTAAAATGAAGTTATTCATCTCCCTGGAGACCACATAAGGAATAAAATCAAGGACAATATCCTCCTCATCTAAATCCAATGAATTTTCCTCTATGAAAAGGGAAGAGTAGAATCTAACCACCTCCACCAAATTGGTTTGGGAAGAAGTTTGTTGTTCCCCTTGCGCTGAAATAAGAGAGGTAATAATATTTCCATTTCTTCGCTCTTTTTTTTAGAGGTAAATTATTTTGACCTAGAGCTGTGAGCCAGTGAGGTCACAAATGGGGGACCTCATCCCCAACTTAAATATTCAACAATAACACCAAGATCCTGCACAATACTGGTTTACAATTTTTGGCCAAACTGGACACTGAACTGATTTTTTCTAACTAAATCTTCAGTTTCGAACACCTATAGCGACTAAACCTTGAGGAATTTGAAGATGATGCAAACTAGTGAGTGATTTGTGAAATTTTGTTTGTAGATTCTAAATATTTTTTTTTCAAAAATTAGGTCGGTGCACTTCTTTTCTATCTCCTTTAAACTAGTTTTTGATTAAACACCATTTCAAGAGGTGATGCTCATTATACAACATAAATTTTTTCCATGAAGGATAAAATTATTTTATTTTAATTTAGATTTTTAACTATGATATCTAGTGTTTTCATTTTGGTTTTATAGTGTTTTATTGATTTTTTTTTTTCCTTAATCAAGTTTTGAAGTCAAACCAATTCACGATTGGGGCATGGTAAAACGTATACATGTATGTATGAAGTAAAAGAATTGTTGGATCAAGGACTTCCAATATCTAGTGCAGCGATAGTTTTCAAAAAAATCATAATCTACTATTTTTCCACATATTACCAAAAGGAAACAAAGAGCATTTTTCTTGAAAAACCTACATTCACAAGAAATAAAAATAAATATAATAATTAAATTAAATTTATTTAAAATTATATACTTTGGGAAGCTTATAATAGGACTACATACTTACGAAATCATTTTTTAAAGTGAATTCATTGATCACACAAAGGTATTAAATCAAAAGTGGTTTTCTTATTAGCATTTTCATAGGTGTAGGGAGACACATTATGAGTATGGTTTAAAACTAGTGGGGTTCTATCCAAGGGGTTTGGTAAAATTGGGTTTTGGTCAAACCCTCTTCAATTGGAATCATTTAAATGGAAGTTTTCAAGGATTAAATCATTATATTTTCTAAAAATATGTGATTTTAGCAAAAATTAGGATCTCCCAGAAATTGTAAACCAGTATTATGGGATCACCGCACCCCAATGGGGTTTGAACCTTGATGGGGGAAACAACACCACAATAACTAAACCATCACACTATTTCACTATTGACCAAAAAATTTCTCTTTAATAGAGATACGAAAAAAGTAGTATTTTTGTCCCCTTCCTGAAGCCAGTCAATACGAGATTTTTGTTTCCAAAAATTCTCTTCCTGAAGCTCCCAATCAACAATTTCCCTAGAGAGTCTAGTCTCTTCATAAAGAAAATCCATAGTCATACCCTACTACTTAATTTTTAAAGTGATGTTATCCAATTGATCCTAAACTTGCTTCTTCTCAAGAAAAATATTCCCAAAAGAATATTTGTTCCATTTTGTAAGCCTATATTTCACAAACTAAAGCCTCTTGAAAAAAGAAAATATAGCAGTACCAAAGGTGGGCTTCCCTTTTGACCACCACTTCTCAACCAAGTGGTGAAAACTAGAATCATGGATCCATATAAGATGAAATTTAGGAGGTTTTTTGGACAAAGAGAACAAGAAGGAAGATAACTTGATCGACCAACGATGTGATCCTTTCCATCCCAATATTTCAGAATAAGAATCCCAACTATTCCCAATCCAATGGTGTGAGACAAGGAATCTATCGAGTCTCTTATAAATAGAACCCTCTCCACATCTTTCATTATGCCATGTGAAATTACTGTTGTTAGGCTTCTCATCCAACAACTTGAGAAAAGAGATATTATCACACATCAACGATGATGTGGGACCTAGACAACCAACTCCCCCAAAAATTTCCCCCAAGCTACAAATAGAATTGAAGTCTCCTGCAAGAATCCAAGGACAAAAAGGTTTGAAAGATCTAATGAATCTAATATGAGACCAAAGCACAATCTTACCTAGTAGATCATTGGGAACATAAACATTGGAAAGAAGAATAATCACTCCTAAATCAAAACAAGAAGCTAGCACAAAAAGTGAATTCTTGTTGGCCACCCACCAAAGAGGGATTATCCTACATGGGTCCCAAAGACAAGCAACACCACTAGCCAAACCTTGGGCACCAAAACATTGGAAAATACCTCTCTTCCAAACTTTGGAAGAAGCATCCTTCATATCATCCACATAAAGCTTAGTTTCTTGGATAAAAATAATGTCAGGATTATGAACACGCATAAAATATTGAGTATCCTTTTATCTAGGGATGCTACTCAACCCCCTAGCATTCCATGAAAGTATGATCATTTTTTGGATGAGGAAAAGTGAGTGTCCAGTGTCTTCACAACACCCAATTCCACTAAGGACTCTCCCATTATCTTCATCTTTTCCAAATCCTTCTTTCTACCTATCTTAGCTAACTTATCCACAACCCCCTTCTTTAAGCTCTTTTGATTGATTGCCACTAAGGGAATGTTTTTTTCTTTTAGCATCTTTCTTAGTCCTAGAGTCTAAAGCTAGATTGGTAGTTACCTGAGTATTTGCATGCTC
>VDFB02098960.1:0-23902 GCA_007258455.2 Sequoia sempervirens | reverse complement strand
CATTTCTAACTATTTTAAAAAAGAAAAGAAACTCTTAAGAATGGTCTTTGGTTTGACTTTTTCACCAAGCACACTTGGAATATAGGCCTGCCTCCTTCAATCATATTGTATCATGGAAAGCTATCCTTAGAGTTAATTTTTAAGAAAATTGAATGTCAAAAACTTGTACACAAACCATAATAAGACATATCTAGAAATTAAGATGTGTAGTTGATTTTTCTAATCTTATGTATCTCATTGAAATAATATCAATTTAATTCAACCTCAATTTTCAAATGGTGAAACTCCCCATGTTTCACAGATTTGAAACTCCCCATGTTTCACAGGACACCTCTTAGCAAACACATATACCTTGTCAAGCAAGCTTCCACTATCCAATCACAATTGGAAGGTAAAAAGAATCAAGAAATTTTCTATGAAGCTAGAAGAGATCACTATGAAGGTCGACAAGTTATCACCTAGCTCCTCCACGTGGAAATTTGAAGTTATCACTATGAATCCACTTTCAAGCTGATTGAAAGTCTAATTGGCATAAACTTAGCTCCTCCACGTGGAAATTTGAAGCAAAATACCAAACTTGGCTCACAATCTAAAAGCTCCTTCACTCTAGGCTCCCCATTGGTAACTAATTCTGCTTCATTCAACCCCAACCCATTTCTAACTATTTTTAAAAAGAAAAGAAACTCTTAAGAATGGTCTTTGGTTCGACTTTTTCACCAAGCACACTTGGAATATAGGCCTGCCTCCTTCAATCATATTGTATCATGGAAAGCTATCCTTAGATTTAATTTTTAAGAAAATTGTATGTCAAAAACTTGTACACAAACCATAAAAAGACATATCTAGAAATTAAGATGTGTAGTTGATTTTTCTTATCTTATATATCTCATTGAAATAATATCAATTTAATTCAACCTCAATTTTCAAATGGTGAAACTCCCCATGTTTCATAGGACACCTCTAAGCAAACACATATACCTTGTCAAGCAAGCTTCCACTATCCAATCACAATTGGAAGGTAAAAAGAATCAAGAAGTTGTCTATGAAGCTAGAAGAGATCACTATGAAGGTCGACAACTTATCACCAATTGACTCCAAGGTATATAACAATGGTTGACTTAACAAACTCAATTATAAGTTCATAATAAAGAATATTCAAACCTTTAGCCAACTGTAAAATATAAGGCATCTTTAGCTGTCGTTAAACCACAACCTTGAGATAAATATGCTCTTATTAATCAATTAATGAAAATAAAACCTCAAACCCCTTGAGCATGCAAGTGAGAATACAGGTATTGTGAACACTAATCCTTTTCACAAGGTAAACCCAATATCTTCCAACTTAAGATTGTGATTGACGATTCACATAATGCTTACCGCACACTCAACTTCACATCAATGGAGGAAAAAAAGGCTGTTGCATTCTTCTTAGCCCAAACCAGCTTGCATGTCCTTGTTTTTATCTCCACGTCTGCCCATACAAAGAGTCAATACAAGGTGTAATTTTTCAACAAGAATCTTCTCATAGTTAACATCAGCTTGAGTATTAGTCCACACAGCCTTCACTAATGTCCTAACAATTCCCCTAACTACTCAAATCCAAAGTGGTGATTTTGACTATTATTCTTTCTCAAGCACACAATTTGTCATATCTCTCTTTCCCATTGCTGTTGGATCAAACTTTGTTCTGGGTGTTCCTGAGGGGAAAATATATAAATTCCAAAGGCCTGAAAGGAGTTTGTTGACTCTTGCTCCTGCACTGGTTATCTTTACAAGGGCTTAATTTCATTCATGACAAAATCCCAGACTATGTCTCTAGATTCAAAAAAATGGGGGTCTGCATTTACAACAGCATCCAAGCAGGCTGTAGCATCTACCACTTATATTGAGACAGACAGCAGTAGCTTCAGGGAGCTTGTGCAGAAACTTACTGGTGTTCCAGAGGTGGGAAAGCTCCCTGCCATGATGCCTGCAAGAAATGAAAACCCAAGAAAGGGGAGTGCAGAAGCAGTAATCAAATCAGATGACAATTGGTGTAGGTTGATGAAGAGTGGAATTGAAATGGGTCCTCAGAAACCAGCCTTCAAGCTCCACCACAGTAGGCAATTTCAGAAGAAAGTGCAGATTAAACTGGGTTTGAGCAATGATCCTGACTCTGACAGTGATTTAGTAGGTGATAATTATAGGTTCTTACCGACTCTGATTCATAGCCCAATCACTCCACTTGGGCCTGGTGATCTGTTTACTCGTTCAGGTTATTGTTGCAGTTACAACCCATGCACTTCTTCTATCCCTACTTCCTGCAGTAAGTCCTCCTGTCTGGAAGAGGAAGGCCATGAATTCTGTTTAGAGGCTTCAGCAAACAGTCTGAAAAGTGAACCAGAGTTGCTTCCTCTGTTTCCTCTGCATTCTACAACACGACCCAGCACCTAATTGTTGTCTAAAATGTATAGACAACACCCACCATATTAGATTTTCATTTCAATGGCTTCCAAACATAGTTCTCCAAATACTGCACAACAGTAAGAACATTATGTTTGGGTGTAAGTCTGAGGAACATCTAGCCTTCATCCATGGCAGTTGCATCTTCCAAGTTTCTCTTTGTTTAGAGTAAATTGAAGATTTGGGTTTGATGCCAGTAAGATACCAAGTTCAGACTAAAGCAGTCAAGGGATTCTTTTCAAATCTTGTCTAGTTTTTGTTTAAATACCAGATTTTTTTTAGGTGGGTGATATGAAGATTGTTGCCTTTCTATTGGTTTAGCATCCCTAATGGTAGATCTGTAAACTTTTTTTATGGTAGATCTGTACAAAAAGTGTGAAAATTCTGGGTATCTATACTGTATTGGAGCTCTCTCTTCTGCTAAATATTGTTATGTACTCCATTTAGACATAATTATTCATGATTTACCAATATATCAGGAAATGTAATGTCAAAATGTGAAATACAATATCAATTAAAAAAACAAAAAATAGTTTTGTTTTTATTTTTATTTTTTTTAAATCGTTTAATAATAAGTTTGTTTGTTTGTTTAAAAATATTTTTTATGATTTGTTTTAATGTTTTATTGTAGATTTAAATGCAAGTTAATAAAGTTGTATTCGAGGTGGCTCACTTATAGGAACTTCTCAATCATCGGGTAATGTCTTTTGTTCTATAATTAAAGTTCCTTCGCCTCACTTTTTTTTAAAAGGTCACTTCCCTTCTCGTGGGCATCATCATGGATATAGCCTCTTTGCTCGAGGCAATTAAGAGAACTGCTCCCAGACTTCTCTCTTGACTGTGAGAAGGGTCATGGTCAATAGGGCTAGTCACGACATGCTCTTCAATACTACACCTTTTGCCACTTGTGAGAGGAACTTATGGGTGGCATGTTGAAGGTGCTTTTGGACAGCTAATTTAATTCCAACAAATTCCTTCAGCTAGCTCTTACCATTTCCCCTATTCGTGCAACTAAAGAAAATAATAAAGAAAAGGATATTGACAAGTGGGATCTTCTCATGGACACTCCAAGTCTCATTGATGTATGGGGTAAACTAAATGACTAGGATCTTCCTTCCTCACCAATCACCCCTGCACTACTACCGCTCTAACTGTTTAGTGTCATGTATGGAATTTAAAGGTGTGACTAGTTCCATCCATTTTTTAGTGAATATGTATCACTATTTTATAAATGGTAATATAGACACTTATTCATCAAAATATAAAAATAATTAAATAATGTAGAGGAGAAATATAACTATTTTTTTATTTTTTATTTTTTTTATTTTATGTTATTTTGTATAGATGTTTTTTATATATAATTTTTTTTAATTCTAAACATAAACTCATCTTTTTAATTGTACTATATTTTATTTTATTACATATTTGATCTAATTTCTAATAATTTTCTCATCTTGAATGAAATTGCACTTGTGATTTTATTTTCTAAACTAAATTTAAATTTCATGTGATTTGGTCTTCAATTTTCAAGATTTGAATTCTTATTTTGTTGATAGTTAAAAAGTTTAAATTGTATCTAAGATTGTGTATATAAAGATATCATTATAAGATAATTCCACTCATTAGCTATCAATTAAGAGAAGAATCAAGCTTTAGTCATCATCCACTACCATCAAGCATTAACAACAATCCACTAAAAACTATTCACTATTTACATGGATATTCATTCTCACCCTTATGTGTCTTTACTTTCATTAACTCAACCTAGGAGTTTGAATAAGAGTTAAGAAAGTTTCACACTTCAACACTTACATACCAAGCTCCTAACATATTTTTCACCACACTTGCCTGCAACAGGATGTTTTAGCCAATCGAGCTAGGCCCCCCGCCCCACTCTAACTCTTATATATTTAAAGTTGTGAATTTTAATAATTTAGACCATTAATTAGATCTCATTTATATTTCTATTCTCTAACTTTTGTATATCTAATGTTATGAATTTTAATAATTTAGACCATTAATTATATCTCATTTATATTTGTAGGGAAGTGAAAGGTTTTTTTTTCAAATAATTAGTTGTTGAATATCACCATTGATTTTAGTTGTAATGCAATATATAAATGGTCATACAAGTGGAATTTTAAATGGTAGGATAATTAGTACACTGAATCTTATCTTCGCTTTTGTTTAGATTAGAAAGAAAGTTTACCATAGTACAATTGTCAACATAAAAGCTTAAATATGTAATGTTAATATGCTATTATTTTTTGATATTTTTTTATTAATGTGAGATAAACCTTGTTACAACCAAATTATCTATTACTTAAGTATTTGTTAATTATGTTGTAAAGAAATAAAATGTTTTCTTACAAATAAAATATTTGGGTTAGTAAATAAATTAATAATAATAAAATAATTAATTTAGATAAAATGAATTGAGTTAAAAAATATTTGAAATAAACTATTGAAGTGAATGTGAAAAGTAAATAAATAAAGGGTATTTAGTTTAAAATTTGATATAGATATATGTTGTGGTAGATAATTGGAAGTTAATTAGTTGTGTAAGAAAAATAAGATTGATTAGATGAATATTTTGTATCTTGAAAATTGATTGTTTGATGTTCTAAGTTACTTTCATGACTGCACAAGTGATTTACACAAAGTAAGCATCTAACCCAAGTTTGTTGATCTAATAATACCAAATTAATAAAAGATATTATCTTTATTTGTTTTTATTTTTTATTTTTTAAAATCATTTAATAATAAGTTTGTTTGTTTTTTTAAATAAAAATATTTTTTATGATTTGTTTTAATGTTTTATTGTAGATTTAAATGCAAGTTAATAAAGTTGTTGAGGTGGCTCACTTATAAGAGCTTCTTGACCATTGGGTAATGTCTTTTGTTCTATTCTTGAAGTTCCTTTGCCTCTCTCTTTTCTCAAAGGTCACTTCCCTTCTCATGGGTGCTATCATGGACATTGCCTCTTTGCTCAAGGCAATTGAGAGAACTACTCCAAACTTCTCCCTCAACTGTGAGAAGGGTTGTGGTCAATGGGGCTAGTCACGACCTACTCTTCAATACTACACCTATCAACCACTTGTGAGAGGAACTTACGGGTGGCATGTTGAAGGTGCTTCTCGATAGCTAAGTTGATTCCAACAAATTCCTTCAAGTAGCTCTTGTCATTTCCCCTATTCATGCAACTAAAGAAAATAACAAAGAAAAGGATACTGACAAGTGGGATCTTCTCATGGACACTCCAAATCTCATTGATGTATGGGGTAAATGGAATGACTAGGATCCTCCTTCCTCACCAACTACCCCCCACTACTATTGCTCTCCTTGTTTAGTGTCATGTATAAAATTTAAAGGTGTGACTATTTCCATCCACTTTTTTAGTGAATATGTATCACTATTTTATAAATGGTAATATAGACACCTATTTGTCAAAATATAAAAAATATTTTAATAATGTAGAGGAGAAATATATTATTATTATTTTTATTTTTATATTTTATGTTATTTTGTGTAAATGTTTCTATATATAATTTTAATACATTATTTATTTATTTTTATTTTTATTCTAAACATAAACTCATCTCTTTAATTGTACTACATTTTATTTTATTACATATTTGATCTAATTTCTAATAATTTTCTCATCTTGAATGAAATTGTACTTACGATTTTATTTCCTAAACTAAATTTAAATTTCATGTGATTTGGTCTTCAATTTTCAAGATTTGAATTCTTATTTTGTTGACAGTTAAAAAGTTTAAATTGTGTCTAAGATTATGTATATAAAGATATCATTATAAGATACTTTCACTCATTAGCTATCAATTAAGAGAAGAATCAAGCTTTAGTCATCATCCACTAGCATCAAGCATTAACAACAATCCACTAAAAACTATTGTAAGTCATTGTTAACTTAATGATCAAAAGTCTACCACAAATGGATCTATCAAAAATGGTGACACACCTTCCTATATTAAACTTCAACAACATCCAACTATCAACTTATCAATATTCATTGTCACTATTTATATGGATACTCATTGTCATAGTTATGTGTCTTTACCTTCATTAACTCAACCTAGGAGTTTGACTAAGGGTTAAGAAAGTTTCACACTTCAACACTTACATAACAAGCCCTAACATATTTTTCACCACACTTTTTGACATTTTTTGTAGGCACTAAATGTATATTTCTATATAATATGAAACCACAAAATCAAGAAAAAATTGCATTAACTAGACTATATCATACATGAGTTTCTATCTCAAATTTTTAAATTCACAAATCTCGATCATCAAAAAATTTCATCATTTATCTAATTGTATATTTTTTGTATTAATAATAGTTTGAGCGCCCAAAAAATAGAGTTCCAGTCCAATGTGCCAACATAGATTAATAGCTATACCTTGTATAGTAGATTACTTACAATATGTTGCCTATATATTTCACTATACAATATTTTGTCTTTACTTGCAATATGTTGCCTATAAATTTTGCTATACACTAGCATAGAACTTAAGCTACCAACACTAGGTGGGCCATGAGATTGAATCTAAAGTTATACAAAATTATGCAAAAAAGTGTAAAAAGAGACATAGGCTATGAAAAATCTTGTTCAAGAAGATCGTCCCATGTTCCCATTTTCACTATAGGAGCACATGCTGCCCCAATTAGTAAGGGTGTTTATGGCTTCCATCTCTTGATTTGAGAAAGCTTCTTCTAACTCTTGGTTGTCATTGGTAAGTAGCCTGGGTGCCCTGTAAGCTAGGTTCACCTCCTTATCAACATCTTTGATCTTTGTTTTATTAGCATCTTTGTCATTGTATTCCTTCAGAAATGCTTATAATGCTTTCATGAACACAACTAAGGACCAAGGCAGGTTGGCCTTGTTTCCATGAGTGGTCAAACTTGACTTCGTGTTGGTTGATCAAGACAATTCCATCTTTGAGCAGCCTTAGGAATTTTCTCTTCGCTACTTCCATTGTAGCCACTACCTACATTGTAAGATTAAAATGTGTGAGCATTTTTAGAGACTCGATAAGGACCCTCCAAAACCCACTAATTTTTTTCCTCGTTCCTTGCCTTCCATATACACCATATAATTTTAGATGAAAGATAAAACCAAAACATATGCAGTTCCTTGCTCAAATTTTTATCATGGCTTAATACAATTCTTTTCCTGTTCACCTTTCCATTAGCATCCCAAATTTTTTGATTATCACAAAACATTTTCCAAATTTCATTAGCAAAAAAAATTCAAAGAAAATGTGAGTGATTATTTCTGGAACCCTGCACAAGCTGCAAATATCAATATCAACATGATTTATTTTGTAAGGCAGTCTTTGCAAAAGTAAGAACCATCTAAAACAAGCTTTCTTTGCATCTATACCATTTTTCCAAATTGAGATAAAAGCTTTTTGCCATGTATTACAATCATAATTAACTTTCCAAACCTTGTTAAGGTGCTCAATGGGAGGATTGGAACAAATTAGATCCTTGTAAATGATTTTAGTTTTGACATCACTGAGAGGGGTGGAGTCATCCCAAACAAAGTCGGAGAGTCTAGGCTCCCTATTGACAATGTTGGGGTTAAGATTGAGATTCTTGCAAGCTTCCTTGAGAACAATGTAGGTCTTGTTTTTAGAGAGGGGGAGGTCAAATTTCTCCTTCACTTGATCCCAACCTATCAACACCCCATCTTCCAAAATGGCATTAAATGTTCTAATGCCAACTTGATGCCTTTTTTGTAGAATAACCCTGCAGTAGGGCCAAT
The DNA here is from genome assembly GCA_007258455.2 of Sequoia sempervirens. Lineage (NCBI taxonomy): Eukaryota > Viridiplantae > Streptophyta > Pinopsida > Cupressales > Cupressaceae > Sequoia > Sequoia sempervirens. Next base: position 15,668 of record VDFB02098960.1, on the reverse strand, counting down.
ACTTTTCCATTGTGCTCTAAGTTCCACCAAATAGAGAGGTTGGGGCGAACAAGGTTTTAATTGCAATCAACCAACGAAGTTCACTTGACCTTCCCCCAACTAACTCCCAAGCCTTCCAAATGGTTTTGAACACCATTCAGCCAAAAGGTACAATAGGGTGCTTAGTAACAATCAGGTCACTAAAGGAGAGGGCCTTCCAGGACTTAGCCATTTTCGATACAGCTTCCTTGATGTTGTTTCTGAACAACACTTTCCACGATTCATCGCCTTCAAGGGATTTTAGAATCCATTTTCTAGCTAGAGCAATTTCATGTTTCTTAAGATCCTTTAGGCCTAATCCCCTATTGGGTTTTTCCAAGCAACACCAGTCCCATTTGACTGAGTGTGCTTTACTTTTTCCTTTCCCATCAAACCATAGGAATCCTCTAATATTTTTTTGTATTTCATTCACCTGGTAGCTGTTAAAAAACCAGACCAAAGAAAAGTAAATGGAGTAGGACATAATTTTCTAGCAGATTTGGATCCTCCCTGCAATGGAAAGCAATTGCATGTTCTAGCCATCAAGTTTCTTCTCTAGCTTAGCTTTGATCCATGTCCACATTTCCTTCAGGTTAGGACTCATAGAGAAGGGGATCCCCAAATATCTCACTTGTTTTTGGGGCCCGCCTCATTGGAATTCAAACCTATGGAGCCATTCAGGTGGAGCTTCAGACCATCCAAGAAGTATGAATTTAGTTCTAGAAATTTTGGCTCCTGAGGTAAGGCAGAAAAAGTTGAGTTTCTCAAGTAGATTGTCTAAGTTCCCTTCTTGAAGATTGATGAAGATAGCGGTATCATCAACAAATTGTATGTTAAGGAGCTAATTCTCATCAAGAATTATTAGCCCATTAACTTTGGGGGAGATTTTGGAGTCTCTTAGGATATAGTGGAGAGCATCTGATGCAATGACAAATAAAGTAGGAGTAAGGGGCACCCTTCCTGATTAATCTTTCCAAATTAATAACCTCTAAAAGTGAATCATTGGCATCTGCCTAAGCAATGGCATCACTTAGCAAGGTGCCAACCATGGAGAAAAAAGCTTGGGGGAACACAAATGCTTTCAAGTTCATTCTAAGAAAAGGCCATTCTATCCTATCATAGGCTTTTTCAAAGTCTAGTAGGAGTATAAAAGCATCTTGGACAGATCTCCTTTCCCAATCCATGGCCTCCCAGCTCATAATCATGTTCTCAAGGATATATCTTTCCTTGATGAATCCTGTCTAAGTTATGAATTTTGGGAGTACATTAGTGAGTCTCAAGGCCAAGATATTTTCCAACACTTTGTAAGAAACATCAATTAGTGTAATGGGCCTCCAATTCTTTATTAGTGTTTTATCCCTTTCCTTTGGAAATAGTTTGATGAGCCCTTTGTTAATGTCCTCTCCTAGGGAGCCTTTGCTTAGTGCTTCCATGTAGACTTGGTGCAAATCATCACATATCCACTCACTAAAAGTCTTAAAGAACTCAACCAACATCCCATCCATTCCAAGCAATTTGTCATTATTCATGGAGGTTGTGGCCTTTTGAATCTCTTCTCCAGTTATGTTGCTTGAGAGAACTGCAACATCTTCCTTGGATATTTTGGGTGCAACTCCTAGGGTTTCTCCGGAAAGTGTTGTGGGGGAGGCCAGCCCTCCCCTATGAAGGTTTTCTCCATTTGGCTCTTTGTTCCCTCTTTTTTGTGTTCTCATCCTACCCTCCAATCTGTTTTTGCATTTGGGTGTTTTTGTTTTTCTAGGTTGTGTGTGTAAACTCTAATGAAGGGGGGAATGTCCCCCCAAGACCCTCCCAACGACATCACCAGGGATGAAGCCACATTCCAGGGGCCGAAAAAATCTTTTTGTGATGTTTTCATCGAGGAGAGGTCACTTTTCCCTGATAATGCAAAGTTTTTTATCATTGAAAGCAAGGCTGAAGATTCTCAAAATGATGGAGGATCATAAGGTAAGTTCCCTCTTGACACCGCTCTAATTTCTCCTAACCCTTAAATGCATGACACCATGATTAAAGAAAGAAATGGGATTTCAAATGTTGCTTTATTTTTGGTTGTCATTTATGTGGACAACCTTCTTGCTAGAAAATTTCTTGAAAACTAGCTAAACAAATTTTGGAATAAAAAAACACAATGTCCAAATCTCACTCTGTCAGATGATATAGCGAGGATTATTTTTAATTTTTGTTAAAACCCATGAAACGTAAACAAAAATCCTTAACAAACCCTATTGGAGCATAAGGAAGAGTGTATTCAGAGCCCTCGTGTGGTCACATGGGTCCAACTACAATGAAATCCTAGCCCTTTCATCACCTAGATGAATCCTAATCAAAAATGTCCCTCACGATTTTTGGTCCTACATTCTATAGGTCCTTGCACCCTTTGAAAATATGCTAAGAGTGGACAAACCTAAAATTCCACTTCTTGAGATGAATGCACGCACTCTTATCTCGCTTCACCATGGGGTAGAATTTCTAGGTAATATTGGTATTCTATTTGATGAGGCAAGGCATCTTTTCCCTGTGGAGTTTTTGGGAGGGCTAGGGTCTTACTACCTCTACAAGTGTGATGGGAATATTAGTAAAAGTGACCCTTATTGAAAGGAAGGCACTCCACTGGCCATGCTTTATTTAACTCTACTTCTAATCCTCTTAATCTACTTGGCACGAGCCTAGCCCCTCCTTGATACTAGTCTTGAGGTTTTGGCTTTGGCTCCTTGTTGCCTTCTTTCCCTTTGTCTGTTCTCCCCGCCCTGGTTGGCTCCCCAAACCCGAGGCATGTGTTGCTCCCAGCTCTTTGGTTGCATCCCATACTCCTAAGTCCTGTCCCGGCCCCTCCCATTTCTCATTGCTCCAAACCCAACCCGTTTGTCCCCTCATTCCCAAAGAGCATTTGTTGGGGTGTAAGAATACCGATAGTTCGTGGAGAATAGAATGAAATTGGCAGGAAAATAATTTGAAAGGAAAAAACACAAAAAAATGCAAGTGTTCATGCATGGTGTTAAAATGTCTGATTTTGAAGTCGAGTTTAACCTAAAGGAAGGAGTTGGTAATTCTTCCCCCTCCACCCTGAGGCATAACAATGGGGGAGGCGGTAAATCCCATTAAGAACACTTAGTTTTTCAAGGAAACGTGGACATAATTGGTGAGAACCCCGACACCTTATGTGGGAATGCCAAGGGAGTTGAGTGGGAGGATTCCTAGACCCTCTCAACTAGGGACAATAGAATTCAAATCTCTGAAACTAAGCTCAAAGATTCTAAAAATAATGTAAACCTAATTAGTTTTGTCACTATGGGAGGGATGGATAAATCCCAAACAGCGGGCTCCCCAAGCTCCCCTAGAGACTGTGGGGATAAGACACAACCCTTAAAAGAGAGTCTAGATTCACTCTAAAAAATGATTAGTAAGTGGTTTGTTGATAAGGAAGAGAGCAAAAAATGGATCAAGAAGGTTTTTGACTCCCCAATTTACCCCATAAGGCCCTTTAGAGATGTTGGTAACAAGCAGGTCACTAAGGTAGAGGGTGAAGCCTTAGACCCTAACCCCACCACATTTGTCTCCTCATGGGGAAAAATGGGTAATGTGGAGGAGAGTAAATACATCTCTCAAGGACTCTTGATGGTGCAAGATCAAGGGGAGGATGTGGTCCCCCCTAAGAAGAAAAGGGGAAAGAAGACTTGGGTAGCACCATTTCCCTCAGCAAAAGCAACAAGAGCCTCCTAAAAGGAAAAAGGAAGAAAATGAGCATTATTCTAACCATTCCCTTAGCCAAAAGAATTGGGAGTGAAGATGGGGCACCTAAATAATTTGAGTTATTTAGGAGTGCCAAAGAGACTCTAAATGAAAAGTTCAATGATGATTCTTAAGTGTATATCATGGAATTTGAAGGGGTTGGAGTCCCCGGATAGAAAATATGTTATAAGGAGACTTTTAAACCTAGAAAGAGAGAAAGACTTTGTCTTTCTTTAGGAGCTCAAGGTAGTTGGATTTACTCTGGAAAATAGCCTAAAATTTATTTAAGGAAACTCCTCCCACATTTCCACCCAGCATGAAAAAGGTAGAGGGGGCACTACCATTCTTATGGCCAACAAGTGGAAACAATCTCTTACTGAATTTGGGGTGTCCCCTTGCAATAGGGCAGTATGGGTAATCTTTTCCAAAGGTGAAACCAAATTTGGTGTTTGCTCAGTCTATGCACCAAATGACTACTTGGACAAAATAAAACTCTGGAAATGGCTTGGCAGCCTCCTAGAAATTCCATAAATAGTTGGAGGTGACTTTAATATGGTTGAAGAAAACGAGGAAAAAAGTGGGGGGCTGGCCATAGATTGGAAAGGAAATGAGAAGTACTATTAGGATAGGATGAAAGCAAAACTGAACTTGGCCGACCCCCTCCAAGGGATGAAAAAGGAAAGCAACTTAGTTTGGTTTACATGGTGCAACACACAGAAGGAACGAAGAAGAATTTACAGTAGCCTAGACAGGTTTTACTCCAATAAATCTACATTTTGCTTTGAGCCCCTATGTGATGGAAATAAGGTAATGGTCCACCCCTACACTCTTTCTGATCATCCAATCAAAGAAAGTATTGGATTCAATGGTGGGAGAAAGGAGGCCCTAAAGAGAAGAGAGAGCTTCATACTCAATACCAATTTGCTAAAGGATAAGGACTACGTTGATGCAATCAATATCTTGAGAGGGAAATTAACAAGTGGTTGCTCAAGGATGCAAACCTAATTGATAGATGGAATCAGAATGTTAGAAGTTGGAAAATTTTGTTCCAAACCATGGGGAAGAAAAGAGCCATGGATAGTAAAAGGGAGGAGAACCTCCTTCAGGATGAGCTACTAAATGTCAAGAGAAAACTACAAAAACATCCCACCAATGCTAACTTCTATGAGGAACTTAATAGAGCCAAGCACTCCTTGAGGAAAATACAAGAAAATAAGAACCATGGGCTTAAAGTCAGAGCCAAACTTAACTGGTTAAAACACAGGGATAAAGGCTCCAAGTTTTTCTTCAGATACATTAAGGAAAAAGGTGTAAAGGAACACATTGAGCAGATTTGTCAAGATGGCACCCACATAACTAAACAAGAAGACATCCTCCATCAATTCTTCTTGTTCTATAAAGAGCTCTTTTAGACTGAAGGAAACAGGGAAGGTTGTGAACGTACAAGGGACCTAGTTAAGAATCTAATTGTATCTTTTAGATGTCAAATTTATATCATAATATTATAATAATCAAAACCCATAACATATGAGTTTCAAATAAATCCTAATCTCTTTCATTTTCATTTTAACATGTCACTATTTTCTATCTTAATTATTTTATTATGTGACTCTTATATATCTAAATTATGAATTTTAATAATTTAGACCATTAATTAGATCTCATTTATATTTACGGGGAAGAACCTTATTCTCTAACTTTTATATATCTAAAGTTATAAATTTTAATAATTTAGACCATTAATTATATCTCATTTATATTTATTATACGGAAGTGAAAGGTTTTTTTTCTTTACAAATAATTAGTTGTTATTACCTCCATTATTTTTAGTTGTAATATAATATATAAATGGTCATGTAAGTGGAAGTTTAAATTATAGGATAGTTAAGTACACATAATCTTATCTTCTCCTTTATTTAGATTAGAGAGAAAGTTTACCATAGTACAATTGTCAACATAAAGGCTTAAATATGTAATGTTAATATGTTATTATTCTTGGATATTTTTTATTAATGTGAGATAAACGTTATTACAACCAAATTATCTATTACTTAAGTATTTGTTAATTATGTTGTAAAAAAATAAAATGTTTTCTTACAAATAAAATATTTAGGTTAGTGGACAAATTTTAGAAGCTTTTGAATTTTTAGAAAAATTGATCGGATATGGCCAGTTGAGGATGGCTCTAGCGTGGTCTGAGAGCTAGAATTACGTGCCTATCTCTTCTTTCTATCACTCTATCACATTATCCCGTGACATTAGGTAATTGAATTAGTTGTCGAGGAATTTTGTTGTTGTTCGAGGGGTGTGTGGGGTTGGATTGGGGTTGACAATTATTTAGCTTATTGGGTTGACTTGTTTCGTTTTGTTGCAGCTGACATTTCCTTGGCGGGTGTGTACAGCGATCTGAGATTGTGGGTCTCTTGCCCCGTCTCTCTCCTTTTGGTGGGGTGGTGCTATTTGATCCATGGAGAATCAGGGTTGTGTTATGTCTGAGATTTCCTCTGGGGATTTGGAGATGGTCGATCCATCTTCTTCGTTGCATGCCAGTGGTAAGGATCCGATGGGTAAACCCCAGTCTGGGGATGGGGTATTCTCTTCAAAAGGGATGCTTTGAATTAAAAAAGTAAACGGATGTTTGGAGAGATTTGAGGATCGCCCTATTTTGGTTATTCAACCTGAGCAAGTTTTAGAGGATGTTGAATACTGGTGTAATCATGCCCTTATTTGAAAATTTTTGGGCCTTCGTCTTTCTCTACCGGTGTTGGATTCCTGGGCACGTCGGGTTTGGAACCCAGAAGGTGATATGGAGATTATTTTGGCTGCTAATAATTACTTTCTGGTTATTTTCTCAAGCATGTCAGATAGGAATAGGGATTTCGAAGGTGGCCCTTATTTCTTTAACCAGGTGGGGCTCTTCATTAAACCTTGGCACATGGGCTTTAACTCTGCCGAAGAGATCCCCTCGCAAGTTCCTGTGTGGGTTTGTTTGTCGAGGCTTCCTTTGGAATTCTGGAGGGAAGATATTCTTCACTCAATCTCATTGCTTCTTGGAAAACCTATGGGATCAGCTACACAAACTCAAGATCGTAAGGTAATTTCTTTTGCTCATATTTGTGTAGAAGTTTATTTAAATAACCCATTACCAGATTCTATGGAAATTCGCTTGGGATCATCTTCTTGGATCCAGCAGCTAGATTACGAGACCCTACCTTTTAGATGTAGAATTTGTCATGAATATGGTCATTTACACTGCAAATGCCCCAGAAAGAAATTCTCCCCCTTGGATACCTCTGGACCTCCTAAGGGGAACAAGGGGAAGGCTCCTTTGTCCAATGAACCTGTAGATGATGAGGGTTTTACTCAGGTTAAGCCCTGTAACAAAGGCAAGGGCAAGAAGAGAACCTAGTTGGATAGACAGAATGATGGCACTTTTAACAGGTTTGATGTTCTTGAGGACTTGGTCCAAGAGGAAGGTATTCCAATTGAGCTCTCTTCTGGGGCTAAGGGTCTGCATGAGGTTCAGGATGAGGATGCAAAGAAAGAGGATCAGATTTTATATCCAGAGGACCATCAGGTTGTACAGTTGGCTATGGATTTGCCTTCCTAGGTTCAGGATATCAGGGATCTTCAGGGGTCACAGGCTCCGATGAGCTCTACAGTGGTGGCTTTGGATCCTTCTTCTCCTAAGGGGGGCTCAGATTCTGTGAAGGGAAAAAAAGCTCCTCCTGGTCTAGGTTTACATCAGAAATCCTTTAAAAAGGGGCCACTTGATAAACCGTCAAGGAGTGGAAGGAAGATTGATCAAGAGAAGGTCAAGATTATGGGTGATACTTTGGTTGAGTCTGGGTCTGTGAAACCCATTGATTCCCACTTCTCCCACCCCCATAAATGATTGTTTTATCATGGAATGTAAGGGGGTTGAATAGCATCCCTAGACAAAAGGTTGTTTGAAGACTAATTGAATCTTAGTCTCTTGATGTGGTCTTTATTCAGGAAACTAAGCTTACAGTGGATGGTTTGGATAATTGTGCTTCGCGTATCTGGCCCCAGGGCAATTGGCAAGGGGGGTGCTCTGAACAGTTCAGGGGGGTTGGCTTGCTTCTAGAACTCGAGGAAAGTTCTCCCCTTATGGTGAATTTCTAGTCAGTCTTCCATTTCTCTGGTTGTCTCTAGTTTTGAGACTGGAGAGAGGTTTCTTTTATCCAATATTTATGCTCCTACTGATCTTTCAGGTAAGTCAAATCTCTAGGCTCAGATAAGATTCATTCGGGCCCTGGACCCATTTCTCCCATGGATTATGGCTGGTGATTTTAATGTTGTTACTTGTTTGGATGAAAAATACGGTGGGCTAGCCAGGCTTGATCCTTCTACTAATCTGCTTAGGGATTTGATTGCTTCCTTGAATCTCATTGATGTGAAACCTACCAATGGTGTCTTTACATGGAACAATAGGAGATGTGGTGTTGAGGCTATCTCTAAAAAGCTTGATAGATTTCTGGTTTCCTGCTATTGGATGAACAGTAGGTTGCTCACCAACTCAGAAATTCTTGATTGGAGGGGCTCTGATCACTGGCCTATCAAGCTCTCTGTCACCGCTTATGGAGTCACCAAAAATCCTTCTTTCAAATTTTAGTTGATGTGGTTAAGAGATCAGTCCCTGCATGATCTTATGGGGGATTGGTGGTATGAGGGGATGCCTGCCCATGGGACGACCATGTTCACTTTCAGTAAAAGGCTTCAACATGTGAAGTATAGGCTTAAGAGATGGAATAAACAATGTTTTGGGAACCTGCATGCTCAGAAGATGGATGCTCAGTCCAAGCTGGATAACGTCACTCGTCAGATTCAGGACCAAGGGTTGACCTTTGAGTTGAGTAAAGCAGAGTCCTTGGCTCTGAAGGGTTTAGAAGAGTGGGAGCTTCATGAGGAGATCTTCTGGAAGTAGAAATCTCGTGTTGATTGGCTTAAGGAGGGAGATAAGAACACTGCATTCTTTTATAATTCGGTTAAGGCTAGGAGGTAGGGGAATTCTATTTCCTCTCTTGTATTGCCTGAGGGGGCTCAACTCTCTTCCTGTGCTAATATTTCCAGGGAAGCGGTCAACTATTTTTCAAACCTATTTTCTAGGGAGGATCTTGCTGCTAGGGCTGAGGAGAGGGCTATCTTGGATTGTATTCCCCACCTGGTCTCTACTGAGATGAATGGGGCTCTCTTATGCCCTATTTTTCTTCCCGAATTGGAGAAATTGGTGTTTAATTTGAAAAAAGGTAAGGCTCCTAGCTCGGATGGGTTTCCGATTGAGTTCTTTTAGGAGTTCTGGTAAATAATAAAGTTTGATCTCCTCGAGGTGGTTCAGGAATCTCATAGGAACAAGCAGATGCTCAAGTCCTTAAATTCTACTTTCTTGGCTCTCATACCTAAGAAGGAGGGGGCTAATCATCTTGTTCATTTCAGGCCTATTGCTTTATGTAATGTTGTTTACAAGATCATCACCAAATTGATTGCAGAGAGACTCAAACCACTCCTTGGTACTTTGATCTTTGTAGAACAGGGCGGTTTTGTCGAAGGAAGACAAATTTTGGATGGTGTTGTGATGGCAATGGAAGCTATTCATTCTATGGCTAACTCTAAGGAGAAGGCTATGTTTATTAAACTTGACATGGCTACAAGAAGCTTATGAATGGATTTTGGGGTTCTTACAGAAAATTCTCTTGGTGTTGTTTGCTTTGATGGAGTGGGTGGTGGGTTCTTAATTTGTGTGACCTAGTCCTGATGTAGTTCTCATTAATGGGAACCTTGGTTGTTTAGTGTAGGGACTCATGAGGGACCCTTTATCTCTATTTATTCATTATCATGCTTGGTCTTGGAAGATTTATTAAATCTCAGGTGAGGCAGGGTCTTATCCAAGGTTGGAGTTGGAACAATTATCTTCCTTCCTACTCTCATCTTTAGTTTGTGGATGATACTGGGTTGATGGGCATGGCTAGGATTAGTGAGGCTGTGAACTTCAGGAGAGCCTTAGACATCTATCTGAAGGCTTCAAGTTAGTGTATTAATGATAACAAATCCTTCATTTATTTCTTTAATACCCCTCAACTTATTCAGAGCAGGATATCTAGGATCCTTAGATTTCAGATCGGTTCTCTTCCCTTGATGTACCTTGGGATCCCTTTGGCTTTGGGATCTCAGCGTAGGGACTACTGGCAGGGGATTTTGGATAAATTTAGGAGTAAGGTTAGTCATTGGACTTTTAGATGGTTATCTTTTGCTGGGAGAGTGGTTCTTCTAAAGACTATGGTGCAGTCTCTCCCCATTTATAGGTGTTGTGTGCAAGTTCCCCCTTCCACCTTTGTGAGGGATTTTCATGCTTTGTCTCGGCAGTTTCTTTGGTTAGGCAGCCTTCTTTCCTTGAAGTGGAGTCTGGTCAAGTGGGAGTCTGTTTGCAGGCCGAAGCATGCTAGGGGCCTCGATCTTAGGTCTATGGCTCTTGTAGTCATGACCTTGGCTGCTAAGTTGTACTGGAGGTGGTGTAACAATCAGGATTAGGATTGGGCTAAGATTCTTGCCCACAAGTACCTTCCTGGGGCCGATAGCCTTGATGTGCCACAGCTTGCTTTGTTGGGTAAAGGTTCTTGTATTTGGGATACCCTTAAGAGGGGAGCTCAACTAATTAAGGAAGGTCTCTTCTGGATCTTTCATAGAGGCTCTAATGCCCTGTTTTGGCAAGACTCTTGGGATGGCCACCCTCCCATTCTTTCTAGCTTCCCTCAGCTTCAACCTCTTTGCAATATTTTTTCTAATGCTGGATGGACTAAGGTGGAACATTTTAAAACAGTCAAGTGTATTGTTCAGGCTATGGTGGCTTGTTGGAAGGACCCGCTGGAGTGGCCCATGGGTGGCTCTAATGAGGATCGTGTTGTTCTTACTAGAGTTTTGGAGGGCAGGCTCTGTAGGTCCCTTAACGAGAGGGATGTGTTGGCTTGGAGTCCTAGTCCAAAAGGTAAATTTACTGTGGCTCAAGGCTATGCTATGCTTGACAGGAACTTACATGGTCCAGCTGAGGTGCACTGGTGGAAGAAGGTTTGGGACAACTTTTCTTGGCCCAAATGCAACTTTTTCTTATGGTTGCTTGCTCAGAAGAAGTGCCTCACTTGGGAAAATCTTCGCAAGCGAGGTTTTCAGGGACCTTCTATTTGTTTCCTTTGTTCACACAGTGAGGAATGTACCTCCCACTTGTTCTTTCTTTTCCCTTTCTCTAGAGAGATATGGCATAGATGGTGGGAGGCTTGGCATCATGGTTGTATTCATGCTACCTCTCTAATTGATTTTTGGGAGAGTTTGGGCAGGCCTCCAGTGAAGACTTCTTTCCTGCAGGTGGCCTGATTTGTTGGGCCTATTTTCATCCTCTAGAACCTTTGGTTGGAGAGGAACCATAGAGTTTTTTGTGGATCCAAATTGGGAAGTTTTCAATTATGGAAGAAGATACTTAGCAGGCTTCAAGATACTATTTCAGCTAAGTGTGATATGTCTGAAAATACTGATCTTGGTGATCTTGCTATTTTGCGGAATTTAAACCTAGGGGATAGGAGAAGGGGAAGCATTGCCGGAAGAAGACCCCGTCATGTCAAGCAATGGGTATGTTGGGATGGAAGGTGGACGCCTCCCCCGGTGGGGGTCCTAAAGATTAATACGGATGGCTCTTCTCATGGGAACCCTGGTCATGCTGGTGTGGGGGGCATTGGTAGAGGTAATGTGGGTGGTGCGGTTTTTTTCTTCTCTATTTACAAAGTTCGACATTTTAATAATCTGATGGAGGCCCTTGCTATTAAGATTGTTGTTGAGCGTGGATGTTCTTTAGGATGGAGGAGGATCATTTGTGAGTCAGATTCTCAAATTGTTGTGGATATGTTGAACAACCAGAGGTTGGATGATGTTAGTTGGCAATTAGCCTTTGTGGTGAGACAGATTCTGAGTCTTTGCAGTTCCCTGGATTTTGTGTCCTTTTGTCATATCCCTAGAGAATGGAACAAAGTGGCTGATTGCCTGGCGAAGTGGGCCTCTGAGAATGTGGATGGCTGGGATATTAGTGGAAGGGAGGGGTTACCTTCTGACTATCTTGGGACCCTTGAGAGGCTTTTAGTGGAAGACATGAATATGTAATGTTGTTGTTGGTTGTTCTGGTGGTGGTGTTGGTCCGATGGGCCTCTAGCCTATGCCTTGTACTTTGGTTTTGATTGAATAAAATTTTTACCCCTTCTTTTTAATAAAAAAATATTTAGGTTAGTAAATAAATTAATTAATAATAAAATAATTAATTTAGATAATATGAATTGAGTTAAAAAAACATTTGGAATAAAGTGTTGAAGTGAATGTGAAAAGTAAATAAATAAAGGGTATTTAGTTTGAAATTTGATATAGATATATGTTGTGGTAGATAATTGGAAGTTAATTAGTAGTGAAAAAAATAAGATTGATTAGATGAATATTTTTGTATCTTGTAAATTGATTGTTTGATGTTCTAAGTTACTTTCATAACTACACAAGTGATTTACACAAACTAAGTGTCTTAGAACTCAAGCTCATTGATCTAACATTTAGTACATGAATATGATCTATTAGCGACACATTTGTACCTACAAACAAAGATGTGTGTAGATGTTTGACCTCCAATAAAAATAACAATGTTGACAAACACCCTTGAGGAGTTTGGTAAGTGAAGATCATATCCTTGTGACAAGTCCTTATGATACCGAGTAAATGACTCAATAGCAATAATGATATACAACATGTGATGAAGTAAGGATTGCCTAAATTAGAGGTAATATAAAATATAGACATTTAGTTCAAGTGATAAGTTTGGAGTTATGAATGTGATATTTAAAAGGAAATGCAAAAGACCTAACATGCAACTAGGGTTTTGAATTATGTAGAGGTGACACAAGCAAGAATATTTTGGAAATTTGCTAAATTTATATATGGATCTTTCCATAAGCTTTTAGTGATAGTTGAGATTCTAGAATGTTACTACTAGAAAGTTGGTCAATGCTAGATGGAAAGTGATGAATGCTAAATAGATGGAAGATCTTTAGATGCAAATGGGGTAGGGGATGGTATATTTTTATATTTTTCCTATACACAATTTAAAAATTTTGGTGTGATATTTAATACATTATAACTAGTTGGGGCTAAATTGGCTTGGGCCCAAAATTAAAATTTGACTTTTAAAATATTTGGGTCAGTTACATGAATTACAAAACTAGCATTGGTCAAATTTGTGTGTGGAAGAACTAGGGAGAGGAACAAGTAATCTAAGAGTTTTCTTTTTAGTGGATTGCTTTGAATTTTGGTGGTTATCTATGATTTAGGAAAAGTAGTGTCAAATTAGTCAAAATCACATGCTCTAATTCAAGTACTTAATACATCAACACAAAGTGGATCTATTATACTTTCCCCCACTTTGGTATGCATGTGAATCTACATGAATCATGCATACAAAGGTATAAAAAAGAAAAACACAAACACAACAAAAAATCAAGCAATTAGAATAGTGATCCAAACACATGTGAACTATACATGCACTTAGAAAGTGATTAGTATATGGATATTCCCTTTGATTTTGTGTGTACCATTATTAAGGCATACACATAAAGCAAGGAAAGGTGGAAATACTAGATAAGCACAAAACATGATAACAACGAAATGTGTATAGAAAGATAGCATAAACATGAAAAGTGAACTTGAAATATAAGCATGATAGCATGAAAAGTTTGATATAAAATTAAAAAATAGAGAAATACCTTAGATACTTACCTTTGTGTGTGAAATATGGAAGATAGAATATTCCCCACATTTTTCCCCAATCTAAGCACTCATGGGTGCATGGAACCTACAAAAAGTAGAGAATAACCTTTCTACCAAGTGATAGGATCAAGTTAAAAGCATAGAACATAAAGGAGCACATGTAAATCAAAAGTGGAAGCTATAAGATATACCATTTGAATCATGACCACTAGTGGGTTTTTTGTTAGAATCAAGATAGTTAAATGATAGATGTGTTGGTGTGGATTTTTATTTTCCTAGTGGGTTAATTTATTTTCCCTCTATCCTAGGCTTTTCCTACACTTTATTAAGCTTTCTTAGGATAATAAAGTGATTTTATCATTTAATAACTAGGAGATAGGTGATGTGGTGTTCCCTTCCTTAAAGAGTGGAATACTTTCCATTTTTGGTGGCCATCTCCAGTTTTGGTGGTTAATTCCTATTGGTTGGATTTTCCACCTACATCATCTCCTTAGTTCTATATAAACTCACTACGTAGTTTTCATATACTCTTGCATACTTTGGCATACATGTACTTTGATGCATGTAGACATTATTTTGTAGATTTGCTTTGATCTCCTAATGCAATCTTATCATCTTGAAATTTGCACATCTCTTGGAATCTCAAGTCTGTAATTGTGTTATTTCATTTATAATTTTTTAGCATATCTCTCTCATAGAAGATCCTATTTATTCAATCTATTTCAGATTTATAACATGGTATCAAAGCTTAGATTTTGAGAGTTCTAAGTAGTTAGATTCCTGATTAAGAGATTGGATTTTTTGTATGATCTTTTAAATTCATATAAACTCTTCTCTTGCATTTTATCAGTTGAGAGAATCAAAAGATTATAGAGAATCTATTAATCCATGCATGTGTGTTTTTGGCCAGATTTGATGGTTGCAACTATTCTGACTATAGTAAAAGCATTTTTTTACTAGCCCATTGCATTCGAGAGGCTCGATAAAGTTAGATTTGGATTTTGTTTCACTCAATTTGGCTACCATATGATACAATAGCAAACAAGGGTTTGAATCTTAGATCTAGTGAATAGCTTTTTGTAGGAGCATTTTCGGCCCAATAGACCTTTCCATTGCGCTCGGATGGCCCAAAAACCCCTATTCTCATATAAAATTTGTCTATTTTAGATTAATTTGATTTTTCGAAAAAAAATATTTTGTCAAGGGGGTCATCACAATAGGCTAAATTTTGCTATTTTTAAAAAAAAAAATTCACCATGATGTTTGTTTTTGGAAAACAAGATATTGTTGGAAAGCTAGAAGCAAGCACTTTCCATCCATTGAGGCATTGAAAAGAAATTTTTCCATTTGTAACACTCTACTTGATCTACAGTTTAAGAATGTAAACCAACTACCAATTTTAGCCGAAGTTCAACTAACTTGTTTTCATGCTAGGTTTCCTTTGCAATTTGAATGGAAAAGAAAATCAATTTTGATGTTGTTACATCATTCAATTTATCAACTAACTTTTTATTTTCATTTTCAGCTGAAAGGGAAAACTATTAACTATAATCAAATAACATAAAATTATAGAAGGATAATAACTAATTTTCTTTGCTTTCAGAAAGTAACAAGCAATTACTACAGCTATGAAACAAATGTAACAACTGTCATCCTATGGTTTAAGAAATGGAAAACTAACTACCAAATTTCATTAGGAAAGAACTAACTAACTAAACCACCTAGGGTTCCCATTTAACCAATTAACGAATTGAAGGAAAGAAATAACTTCTTTATATTCATTAACTAATTTTAGATCTTTCATTTATGTTGAATGAATCAAATAATTGTCTAACTGATCAACTGCAGTCTTTTACATACAAAAAATTAACTTAAAAGAAATAACATTTATTGCAGCATTAATAGTAATCTTAAATTGACGAATGCATGTACCTGGAATTACAATTTGACATCATCATCATGCTGAATTGCTTGAACAACTTTACCATTGAGAGAAAGAGAAACATCATCAAGGGCTTTTCTGCCCAACCAAGACCTATTGGTCCCTCGAGTTTTTTCAACTGAAGAACCCAACCCTTCATGAGGGTAATCAACATGGA
>VDFB02098959.1:0-11575 GCA_007258455.2 Sequoia sempervirens | reverse complement strand
TCTTTGTGTATGTGCAGGTTACATGTTGAAGAAGGATTGAAGAGATCTTGAAAAGAAGTTTTGAATTATTGCATTTTTTTCATCATTCTTGCCAAGACACAAAAACTAAGTGACAAAAAAAAAAAATTCATTTCGACAGTGGGACCTGTGGCAAACAGAAGCTTAGATCCAACACCAGAGGACCCAAAAATTTGAGCAAGACCCCTATACAAAGACCCATTCTCCATTGGGAGAATGAGTCCTTGTAGGCACATCAAAACCAAATTTTCTAAGTAGGTTTGTTGTCCTTTGTACTTCCCAGATCCACTTGCAAATTGCTATTTTTTTCTAGATCAATTGTTGAGATCTTACATTTTATGTATTAGGGAATATGGGATCATTAGTTTAATCATTCTAAAATATTTCCAATCCATTTTAATCCCCCATTAGATGTAGATCCAGGTCTTATTGGATCACCATTAGGGTTGGAAGTCAATCTTTTGCATTTTATGATCTACATCTCTAATGAAATTTAGAAAAAAGGAACCATTGATCCTAGGTTCTTTGCATTTAGGACCTAGAATCCATTTTTCTTTATTCTAGTTGAAATTCTTTGGTTGCCTTAACTTTTTCTAATAATGACACTTTGATAGGTTTAAGACCAATGTTGAATTATTTTTTGAATGGATGGATGATATGACGCTTTCAATTTTGACAAATTTTAGACTCAATGTTTGGATATGTTTGATGATGATAATGAACTTACAAACCTTGGAAGTAGACTTGTGACTCGAAATTAAGTTTGTCCAAAATTATGTTTATTAAATCAACTAAACACTTGAAAATAGATTTTTTTCAAGCATGAAGTCAAACTAGGATGAAATATTTAATTCCTAATGATTTGTGTCAAAATATCGAGTTGTTTGAAGTGTGATGTTTTGATGTTTGAAAATGATGGTTTAATGTTTGTATGAGTTTGATCCTAATGAAAACCTAAAAAGTGTTTTGAAAAACTAAAAATGATAATGAACATGGATTTGTTTTTTGTTTTGATTGATACCACTGAACATAAACCTATTTTTCATTAATTTTAGATAATTTAGTGCTTGTGGACAAAAATACAGAATCAAACAATGTTTTGAAGTTTGTTGATTTCAATTTTTGACAAAAGTGTCAAGTTTTTTTGACAATAGCATTGCACTATTCACTACAATAGCGTTGAAATTTTTACAAAAGCACTGAAGTTTGACAAAATCATCGAACTATCATAAAAAAGCATAGATTTGCAAATGCCTATTTTCTTTGACAAACATGTTGAAATGTGCAAATAAAAGTGCCATTTTAATAAAAATAAAATTGTAGATTTACACAAAAGCACCATACTATCAAGACAAATGCATCAATCTATTAGAGGATCCTTAAAGTGCAATTTGACCTAGATGTTTAAAGTTTTGATTTTATATATTGAAACATACTATACAACATGTAAACTAACTCAATTGGGTGATTGGGTGCTTTTTATATGTCCTTCTTCCACAAGGCCACACTAACAAGTTTCACAAGGTCTCAACAAGAAAACATCCCATGAAGTACAACCTATTTAGTGGTATTATAAAGATTCCCAACTATAGTAGTCTCACCAAACTTGCATGTTAATCTGAATCCAAGGAATGGGTAAGTAGGGTATGCTAAGGTCATGTACCACCTTAACACCGCTCATCTTGAAAGAACTAAGTTCTATGTTCAATACACCTCATCACCTCAACCAAGGACCGAACATGGTGTTTAAATTCTCATGTTGATGCTATCATGATGCACCACTATAGAAGACATTCAATAGGTCTTATATTTCTAATACAATTGGTTTGTAGTGGGTAGAACTCCATGAACATCACCAACTACATAAGCATGATATTGAAATATCATCTCCTAGTATCCAGAATCACATGGGACCACATAGGAACACCTATCAATTACATACGTAGATCAAACTACAACTTTCACTCTCATCCAATTTATATAGCATGCCAAAAAATGTCTCTTGAGGTCGAACACTAAGATGATAAAATCCTTAGGAAGGCCTCCTAAAAATAAGGGAAGGATTCAGTTTTTTATGTTCTCATTACCCAAGATCACATGTAGCACAAGGGGAGAGGATAGATAAACAACTATTTTGCTAAAATAAAAATAAAATGCAATTTAGAAGTATTTCTCTTCACCCAAGCTCATGCAAGGAATGAGGGGAGAGGATATGTACTTCAACCTAACAAGCACGATTAACAAAGCGCACACTTGTTCATTTTAGATACACCAAGATTTAAATGTTTGGTTCATTTTAAGCACCAAATCCAAAGCATGCAACTTATATTTTTATTTTTAAACCCAAAGGAAAGATGTAAGTTGTGTTGTTCTTTTTAAACCAAAAGAAAAGATGACTTCATTTTAAAGAATGCCAAAATTTAAATTTTTCTAGATTATGAGCCATAGTGATCAAAATCACTAGTTAGGTTCCAACTTCTCCAAGACAAGTTTCTTGCAAAACAATCAATGAAAAACCAACAAATATAAGATAGATAATTTTTAGGGTTAGCTAAAAACCAAATTCAAAATTAGACAAAA
Organism: Sequoia sempervirens; assembly: GCA_007258455.2. NCBI lineage: Eukaryota > Viridiplantae > Streptophyta > Pinopsida > Cupressales > Cupressaceae > Sequoia > Sequoia sempervirens. Next base: position 8,977 of record VDFB02098959.1, on the reverse strand, counting down.
ACTCTAAAAATAGCTCTCTGTTTTACTCTACAAAAGCATCAAATTGTTCTGACAAAAGCATCGCACTGTCATGTACAAAAGCATCGAGATTTGTTCACAAAAGCGCTTTCAAACATTGACATACATACATATGCAACACATTGGCTAAAAGGAAAAAGCGCTGAAGGTAAAATTGCATTGAACTATCCGGGTTGTACTGCCGCCAAAGGCCCACAAAAGCATCTACTCTTTATAAAAAGTGTTGACCTCAATTGTGTAGTAGAATTGTGCCTAGAATTTGATGGTCTATTTGACCGCTTTTTTCAATTTTAGACCGTATATTACAACTTTAAAATTTACTAGACCGTATAGTTTGACTTGCTATATTTTTATTAAACTGTAAAAAATTATTATAAGCAAAATATAATATAGTATTTTAATCTATAATATATATCATTTTATAATTTTTATTATAAAAAGATAAATTAATTTAGAATAGAATATAACTTTTTTGAATATTTTCCAATATGAATTTAGAAACTTTTGACATTTTTATAATAGTTATCATTTTTTTATATTAATATATGTGATTTATAATATTATTATAAAAATATATATTAATTTACAATCTTTTCAAAATAGAATATAATTATTTTTAACTTTTAGAATATATTTAACAAGATTTGTTTTTAATATGAACTCAGAAACTTTTGTTAATTGTTAATTATAACAGTAGATTTTTATATTTATTACTAATAATTATCACTATTTTCTAATTTTTCAAGATATTGTATTTATAAAAGATTTTAAATAAAAAATCATAAATTAAACAATTTTTTTAACAGGCATTTAAATGACCAAACCGTCATAAAAATTTTCATATGACTCGCAGGGATGACTATCAAATTCCGAGTTTGGTGAAGCTGCTAGGCTGAACACACACAAGCATTGGTTGTTTCCTCAAAAGCATCAAACTATCATGTTCAACCCAAGTAACGTATTGCAAACTCAAAAAATGATGTTAGATCAAAGACTTGTGTTCCACCTCCGGTAAAAATTAAAATGTCCTATGGTGAACTAGCAATTTATCAAATAAAACTAAATTAAACTAGAATTAAGCAAGATATTGGATCAATTAAGTTCTATATTCAATGAAATTAGCCTACAACCTTAAGAAAGATTCATTTCATAGCATAAAATATCAATTAAAACATAGTGAAACTAAACTAAGGGTGCAAACTAGCAATCCTATTGTGGATTTAGTGCAATTGAGTGATGGTTGAATGTTGAATTGTCAAATTTCCTTATCCATTGTTGAGGGTGATGTAAAAGATTGTTAAAGGATGATAATGGTGATCCACAAATGCTCAAAATCTCAAGGATGAGTAGGAATTTCATTAGAGTAAGGGTGCTCTCAATGGTTGTTAATGAAACATCATGTAAAATGGGAAGTACTTATAGGTTTTTGAATTGATTCAATGGTGAGGATTCAAAATGCTAATCAATGGAGGAAATTGGATTAGAGATGAAGACATGGATGAAGAATGAATCAAGGGTTGATAATTCATAATGGCGTGGATCAAAAATTTGTTCAAAATTTTTGAGGGAATAACAAATCCCTTGATTTTAAGAATATATGAGAGATATTTCCATGTGGAGGGAGAAACTTGAATTTGAAATGGGGAATATTCTATGAGAATACTCTTTGAATGATTGGAGGAAATATTAGTTAATTAAATAATTTAGGAAATTATTTAATTGTGCAAGTGGAGGAATTAGAAACTTTAATTAAACAATTAGGAATTCTTTAATCAAAAAGGTTGGTTGACATTGAATTAAATAATTTGCATTATTTAATCAAAAGAGAAGAAAAATTAGTGTGAATTCCATGAATTAATCAAATAAAATTAATTATTTGATTAATAGGAGAAAATGATGAATTTCACTAAATAATTGGAATTATTTAATTAAATAGGTGAAAATAGGTGAATTAGGAGAGAAATGGTGTTAATAGGTGAAATATCAATGTGTGATATACTTAGCACACTTTTATGTGTATACATTTTGTCCCTCTTTGAAGTGACGTACATGTTGTGTTGCTTCGAAGAACTGATACTGCTTAGACTGATACTAGGCTCAAAACAAAAATTTAATTTTTTTATGATTTTTACTGATGCCCCATTGTGCCCCAATAAACGAAGGAATGCTGGTGTGCTGCCCCCTCGAGAGATCGAGTAAAAAAAATGATTTTGAGTTGAGCTCATGACAAATTCACGGGATTAGCTATGTTGAGAAGATGAAAAGCAAGTCCTAGGAAGCTCAAACATTCGATGTAGATAGATTTTATGATGTATACACACTCATCAACTATGGATAACCTTATGTATATTTTGATGTATATCACATAGATTCAATACTTGGATAGAAATGTTAGCATGGATAGAAGTAGAATAATGAGATGGATAGATTAACATTATTATTGAGATTTATTCAGATACCAACAAACCTATGATTACATTCAATATTTTAATGGATATGTGATGAGATAGGATAGATGATATAACTTTTTCTCCTCGGATTAGGCTTAATTTCATCATATCAATCTTTATTTGTGATATAATAAATAGTCATGATGCACCAAGGTATGAAGAACCAGGATGACGTTGTATCTAATGCATGGACTTTGACTTTAGAAATAGATAGGAGTATCCTTGTTCATACCTGACATATGGAAACCTTGTTTGATCGTGTGAAAGAATGAAGCCATGATCAAAGTAAGTAGACTAATACACAAAAGGTATGAAGAACCTAATATGTCCTAGCCATTATTTTACTTGAGACTACCCTCACACACGCAAGGTAAGTATTCGCCAAGGTCGTATCATATGAATATCCAACAAGCACGAAAAATGAAAGCAACGACCAATGCCCCATTCCTTTCTCTCTAAATCATTTTGTTGACATCATTAAGAGATAATCAAGATGGACCAATAAGATAAATCATAAGAAAAGATCAAAATGAACAAGTTAATCTCAATGTTATTCATATGTCTTGCCAAAGGATGTTGTTTTAAGGTGATTTCCAATGATGATGTCTACTGTAGTAAAGATATATCTATAAGACATGCTATTGGATGTGGATTGGTTGATTATTTATAAATATTTGATAGGCATTTGATATGAATGTTAACTGACGCATTTGAACTTGATCACTTCTTAAGTTTTTTTTTTTGCATTTAGAGTTGTGTTTTTCTAATTGTTATTATTGTTTCCATTTTTGTTACCAAAGGTTGAAGCTAACAGTCAATTTATTATGTTTGAAAGTTTATTACGAGTGAAAGTGAGATGAGATGGGTGATTTTGTTTTCCAAATTTTCTCAATGTTTTTGAATTTTTGATATGTTTTTTAACTTTTCAAATGTTATGAGGATATTTTTGGTTTTACATGAAATTTTCTAAATGTTTTGGTTTAAGAATTTTTCTAATTTTTTTTTAGTTTTCTAACAGTTAGACCAAGAGAACATGAGCTAAGGGGGGTAAGACCTATGCCTCAAGGGCTCATCGGAGATGGTATTTCCTACGTAATTGTGTAGACGATTTATAGTTTTATTATTGGATTGGGATATTAGCACATGATGGAAGAATACTGTTTTTAACTTTTATGTTTTCGACCGTTTTATGGAGTTTTGACCGTATTTGGATGTTTTTGGGTTTACAAATGATTTGGATGTTTTTGGATTTTGAGAATGCTTTGGATATTTTTGAGATTTTGAGATGTTATGGATGTTTTTGAGATTTTGAGATGTTATAGATGTTTTTGAGATTTTGAGATGTTTCTAATGTTTTTGGATTTTGAGATGTGTTGGATGTTTTTGGATTTGAGATGTTATGGATGTTTTTGAGATTTTGAGATGTTTTGGATGTGTTTGGGTTTTCAAATGATTTGGATGTTTTTGGATTTTGAGATGTTTTGAATATTTTTGAATTTTCTAAAACGATACCTAGATCACGATGTCGATATCATGTTGTGAGATACAGGACATGGGTCAAGATTTATTCAAAAAAAAGATGCAAGTACCTACCCCTAGTGTCTAGCAATGTTTGATATTTTATGAGCGCATGCATAGATCGGGATAACAAATGTATAAGTATTTGAAGGATTCCAAAGATTTATCTTGTGATAGTCCATAATTAGGTTAATACTAGTGTAGTAATGGAAAAAGTATCCCTTTTTCCTTAGTTTGGGAATGAATAATTAATGTTAAAATAAACCTAATGTTTCCTCGATTTAGTGTTGTAATGTGTTTTACACATTCACACTAAGTTTAGGGACATTTTTAATAAAATGGACTTAATTGTGCCTTATTTAGGGTGTTGTAGAGTGTATGTTTACACTTTCACGAAATTCTAGGGCTTTATTAATTAATTGAGGTTAATTTGCATTAATTGGCCCCTTTAATTCAAATCCAAGCCTAATTAATTACAAATTCTGAGGAACAAAACTTGAAATTCATAAATGATATTACACAACACTTAATTTTTGAAGGTGTGTATCATAGGTTAGTGACCTAGGACCCATTTTCACATGATTTTCACATTGTCTAAAGCATGTCCTAGCTAAGGAGCTTGAAATCTATCTGGCATCTAGGTCACTAACCTAGGATACAACAAATGGGTCCTCACTTTGACCTAGGACCCCTCTTTGAAATATGTTTTTGGCAGCATTTTAATGATTTGAAATCCAAGATTTGATGTTGGCTTGTGATATTTGAATTTTAGGATATAATGATAAGACATGTATAAATATAAGGCTATTTTACTAAGTTTCATTGTAAGAATTTCAAGCAATCAATAGTACTTTCACAAGAGCATTAGAGAGAATTCAAGAGCAACTTCTAAGACATTCAAGGGTAGATTATTGAAGAATATTGCATAAATCAAGATCCATTTCATCATGTCAAAGGAATAATGCATCACGCATGTTGTTGAGCTAATGTGTTGATGTATCATTCAAGATCCAATTCAAGCATTGTTTCTAATCAAGGTTCAAGATCAAGATCTACATTCATTGAGGCAACTTCATGCTAGATTGCAGATTTATCCAAGGTTTTAATTAAGGGTTCCAGTGAGTTGTAACATTGAATTTGTTGTTCATTCATCATCCTTTATGCATTTTTTTATTTCAAGGTTTAATTACCAAAACAGGGTTTGACCAAGGCAAACCCCTATTCCCTAACAAAACAACATTTTTGTCTCCTTTGATGTGTGATTGTAGGTTTTAGGTTGAAGATCATTTGGAGAGAAAAAATTGCAAAAGTTGTCAAAGTTGTTAAGAAAGTTGTCAAATCATGGAAAATAAGCTAGTCCATTTATTTTTCAGTTTTTTCGATAGTCTCCAACTAAGATATGGGAGTGAAAACATTGAAGAACAAACCCAAACACCATTTTTCTAGAACCCTAGCCAGGAACCATTTGTCATTGGGCGAATGAGTCCTCAGTGAGGCCCAAAAAAGCACCTTTTACAACAAGTACACAACATTTGATCATCTTAAAACCTGCCTTTTGATTGGTATATTAGTTATGTTTGTTTTCTGATACTCATTTATATATTATAACCCTCATAATTGAATAAAATATTATAAAATTTGGGTTCATCATTTTGATCTCATTTTGGTAACCCCATTTTTTGGTGTTTCAACTAGATATAGGCTATGGGACTTCATGGGATAAAATGGGATCAATGGTAAAGACCATGTTAAGATTTTTCCCTAAGCAAGGTTGAAGTGTGCATTGAAACTTTGTCAATATCAAGATAGTTTTGCAGATTTGGAGAAAGATGGATTAGATGGATGAAATGTTGGATTTATTATGGAGAGTACGAGATGCTTCCACCTGAAATGGTGCATGTATATGCTTAATTATAATCATGATTCCTGTTTTCCAGGTTTTCATCATGTGGTACTTTCCCAAAGCGCCACCAAAGTGGTTTTCACTGGAGGACGATTTTTCTCTTTACTATTTTCTCAATTTTTTTATTTTTTTAATTTTTATTTTTGAAGGTTTAGATCATGTCAAAACACCTATTGTTGTTGATTTAGATGCTACTATTGTCAAGATAATCCAACAGTATCCTACCTAGAGGAGTTGCTTTGCCAAGATATGGGCAGTTGAATGTAACCCTTGAATGTTCTTTTCTTCTTTTTCAAGACCAAAGTTAACCTCATCTTGATGTGCACATCGTGATAGAGTGCCCTTAGATTCCTTATGAAAAATATTTGCTACCAAGGTACAATCAATGTGAGATTTGGGTATCATGGATGTCGAATTGGATGATAGAATTCTATGCAAAATATGATATGTAGATGGATTGGTCAAAAGTTTGAAATTTTTGTTTCTCCAAACCTAGGACGATGAGCAATGAAGGGTGGATATGGAATTAGGACCAACTTCTTGATATACTTTGTGCATCTCTCTTGAAGCTTTCTTTTGCATCAACAGACATCTTTGATGGAAGAAATTCCCTTTTTTATTTTTGCCAATAGTTTATTTGAATAATGGAGTTTGATATGGAAGATTTATTTTCTTTTTCTTTGGAATCCATTTGAATTTTATTTTTCCATTTTGATTTTTGGATTCTTTTGCTTTGATGACTTGTTATTTTCTTTGATATAACTTTTTATCTTTGTGTTGGTCCCAACTAGTGAGTGGAAATGTGCAAAAATGATGATTCATGACATGGCTAGTTGTAGTGTTGGTGGAATTTTATCATAAGGACTCTTCATGTTCCCAATGTTGACATTTGCACTAGATAAAGTTACCCCTAGTATAATGGGGGTATTGCTAACATGATTGGATTCTTCGACTACTGAATAATCAATACCCTATATTACTCATGATTTTTGGATATTTGTATTGATTCTAAGATACCATTTTATGTAGGTGTAATCATTTTCCCTGATAATCCATCTATTGAAAAACTTCAATTGAGTATGATTTATCATAGAAACATGATGTTACTTCTTCTATGCTCTTCTGGGAATCCTTAAAATTAGTAGTAGCTACAAATTCTGATTGTGCTTCAACAAATGTTTGTGACTCACAGTCAATGTAGGAGTCTTCTTCAAGATCCGTGCTTTGAAGGTCACCATGAATCCCTTAAATTATTCCATTGCTTGATCATTTATAATATTGTCAAGAATATGGGATTCTTTTTTTGGATGATGATCATCTATATGTCCATCAAAGGAAGCATCTCATGGGTGGAATTTGGTATATGAGTATGGTTATCATCTTTGAAGTCTTGAATGGATTGGAAGATGTTCATTATGCCATGATAGTATTTCGGAGTAGTCAGCTCTTCATCTTGACTTATGTAGCTAGGGAAATTATCACTTACAAATTAAAAAATATTGTGTAAATCATTATAATTCTTTGAGGATATGACATCTTGATCTTGACTTGATTCAAAGAAACTTTCTTCATACTCAGGATTGTCTTCTTAACATGACTCTTGGGTGGATGATATAACATGTATGAAAAACTCTTCACTAGTCTTAATGGGCTTAGATGATGTGATGGAGGTTTATTTTCGCTTTGGAACTTCTTTAATATGTCTGATTAGTAAGTCATATGAGGGAGTTATGTTACAATTTGAGACATATTTAATGCCATTTCGATATGAAACATTGCTAGACATTGTTGATTGATCATGATTATACACTAAGAAAGTGTCTTGATACATGTCCAATTCCTCATTTGTTGATGAATGATTAGTATGAATATGTCCTACTATGTTATCATACGTATGATTTACATTGGTATAGCTCGATGTATTTTTAGAATCTTTTTCCTTCTCATGATCAAGCATTGGATTTGTATAGATTCCTAAATATTCATTCCTCAATTTTTGATTGACATTGAGTTCTCCTTGATCAATAACATCTTGGATGAGATGTTTGAGTTTGATACAAATTTGTGTTTCATGAAATTTTGTATGATGGTATTGGAAAAAATCCTTGTTATTGAAATAATGAAAAATAGGTTATGGGAAATGTTATGAAAGTGGGGCTCACCACAAAGGACCTATTTCTCTAATTTCATTCAAGGAAATGAGATCCAATCAACATGAGATGAATAACAACCAAAAAGGTGAGTCAAATCAAGGTATGAATAAAAAAAATTCCTCTCTATGCAAGGATGAGGGTATGAGTCAAATAGCACTTTGGGGAGAAAGATTACAATCATCAAATAATTCCAAAATGCAAGCTATAAAATGCAAATGAAAGGCTGTATTCAAAATTGATAGAAACAACAATCAAAAGGAAGTTATGGAAAGGGGAGAATGATGTGTACCTTTCACCAAAAGTCACTTTTTGACGCTCATTGAGGACTTATTTTCCCTATGGAAAATGGGTCCTAGCGAGGGCTCTAGAAAATTCCTTTATGGGTTCTCTTCTCTTGTGTTTGCACTCCCAGATTCCTAATTTTCACTATCGGATAGCTGGAAATAAATCCTATAGAAGAGTTTTCATGAAATAACAACTTTCCTTGCAACTTTGACAACTTTCTTTAATTTTTCTCTTCAAAGGATCTTTCACCTAAAATTGGTAATCACACATCAAAGAGATAAAAATGTTGTTTGTTAGGTGAATGGGGGTTTTCCTTGGTCAAACCCCATTTTGGTAGTTAAACCTTGAAATGAAACAAAATAGCATGAAGGAATAATGAATGAACAAGAAATGTCACAACTCACCAAACCTTTGTTTGAACCTTGGATTGTAGATCTGTAACTTACATGAATTGGCTTCAATGGATGTGGATCTTCATAATGAAACTTGATTTAAAACAATGCCTTTAAATACTTGAATAGATCTTGAACTCTACATCACCATATTAGCTCAAAAAAAATTCATAATGCATTAAGTCTTTGGCATGACAATGGAATCTTGATTGTTGCAATAATCTTCAATAAATCTGCTCTTGAATGCCTTGAAATGCT
>VDFB02098958.1:0-15579 GCA_007258455.2 Sequoia sempervirens | reverse complement strand
ATAATATAACTATGTGTGCCCACAGTTCTCCATTACAACTAGTTCTAAATTAAATCAATCAACAAAAATTAGTTTTAGTGATACTCAAAAGAGTGAATGGCAATAGCAGGCCTGGACAAAAGAGACTAGCAACAGTAGAAGTTCCCAAACAGATACTAAACATATATGCAGTATAAAAACTAATATCAGGTAGAGAGATTCTATCTTTCAAAACTGGCTTTTCTCTACCCATGAAGCATATCCTTTTGATTCATAAGTCCAATTTGTTAGCTCATCCAATAGTAGCCTCCATAACTTAACATTTTCTAAAGTAGAAAGATGTCTAGGACAGCATGAAAAAAGCCTTCTCAGTTCTACTGTCATTCTAATTTTTTTTTAGATAAACATTTTGGGGGTTCTATTATAGGGCCCTAGCCCTTCTACTAAAATCATGACATACAAAGCAAGCAGCAACAAAAAACAACCCATAAATGGGTAGAGCTGACAACTAGAGACCAACAACATACAATACTATTAAAAACAACAGCCAAAACCTACCATAGAGAAAGATAAACCACAAACATCATTCTGCTAATGAAACTGTACCTCAAAACCCACAAGATAGAACATTACTTACATCCTCCTGTTTAGGGGAGCTGAGAAAGATCCCAATGGGCCACACCTAACCACTGGGAGCAGTTTTCCATCTGTCGTATGTGTGATTGTGTACTCCTTTGCTAGAGACCTCCATTGTTTTTATTGTTGCCACTAATGGACCCACTACTGCATCCAAACCACCAAATTTAATTCCTTTGATCACTTCCACTCTCATAACTGAGCCCACCACCTTGTCATTTTTCAGTGTCAGCAATGTGTGACCACTAGATACCTTTAGTAGATCTTTGTTGTTGGATACCACCAAGTTCTTAATCACCATACATAGATCTTGGAAAAAATCTGCTAGGTTGCTCACCTGCATGGTTAAGTTTTAAATCTTCTTATGCATTGACCTATTCCTCAGCCCTGACTTACTCTTTGAGGAGTACTAGAGCATGCCAGATGGTTTTGAAACACAAGTTTCTTTTAATGAATTTCTAAACTTAGTTGTTATCTTGAGACCTGGAAAGATTGGTTTGGTGAAGTACATTAGGAGGATGTTTGAGGAAAAACCTTCATTTGAAGGTGCAAAATTCAGTAATGGGAAAGATGTTGCAATAGGCAACAAGATCAGTTTTCAGTATGATACGCCCCATGGTTTAGTGCCTATTGATGGGCATAGTGTGAGTAGGTATGATGGAACCTTCAAATCAGATAATGATGATGGTCCTTCATTTAATCTCAATGATGAGGTTATAGGTGTTTGGTTTGAGCCTCAAGCCAAGCCTATGGAGGACCTTGTTTGGGATGGATCTACTGTTGACCATACTGCTGTACTAACTTCTTCTACACAGTTGTGCATAGGGGATGGCGTTGACACAGTTGGTGTTGATACCAACCTTGAAAACAAATCTGATTTAGTGTTGCATGGTGCTGATCCTAAATCAGAAAATTTGATAAGGGTGATGGGTCCCAGGAATCTAAACAGTTGGAAGGACAACTAAAGGTGAATGAAGACCAGATTAATGCAACCATTAGACATTTTGATGACACTCTTCAGTTGATGGCAATGCATTGTTGGAGGATTCTAGGGATACAAAACAATCCTGAAGGACTTTCCCTTGTAGGTTTCCATGCACTTAGAGAGGTGTTGATGGTAACGAAGACTAACTACCGACAACTACTCTCAAATAGAAATCACCTACTCATGCTTGGTGAGACATAATTTGATGTGTTGAAAGGGAAAGAGAAGGAGGTTGACAAGCTTTCCTACGAGCTTGAGGTTACCAAAGATTATTTGAAGAGCACTCAGAAGGCCTTTCAAGAATCAGAGATTCAGATAGTCAAGCTCTGTGAGGAATTGAGCTTGGTTCAATCAACATCATGCACAATAGAAATTCAGTCTTCCAAGGCTGCCATGACACCTACGGATGAGTGCTACTCATGGTTTGCGGAAAGAACCCCCTATGATGGTCAAGCACGAGGAAATTTCAGACTTGCATGAGATTGCAGACTGGTATGATTTGGAGATTTCCGAGGTTATACGCAATTTGCATCACAAGGATCATGAGTCACCTTTGTGGGAGAGCCAGTTGAGTGCTCAGGATACAGATACGACAGAGGCGAAGATACACCTGGTGGACCAACTAGTAGTGACGTGCATGTGTCCGCACGTGACAGGGGTACTAGTCTCTTCATTGGCAGGGTAGAGATTTCTATTGGTGAATCTTGTGCTGAGGAGGCATAGTCTTGTGTGACTAGCGTGTTAAATCATCACGCTGTCCCATCTTATTTGCATGAGGATTGCAAGGTGTCTACTAATGGGAATAGGTCTCCTACATTTGCCAGCAGATTGAGTAATGCATTGGTTGAGGTGGATGGTAGGCATGAGTCTAATGAGTCATCAGGACAACTGATAGTCACTGAGGATAGGGTTGTCCAAACCTTGACTTGTTTCGACAGCACACACAAGTTTGTGGAGTACCTCCTATAGTTAGCACAATTGGAGGAAAGGCGGACATGGGTAGTCATTGGGACTTCCATATCTTGTCTGCAAACTATCATGCGTGCCCTTGAGGGAATTAAGTTAGAATACCTCTAGTTGCTATTAGCAGGGACTTTGCTATTGGGTTCACAGAAAGGACTTGCAGAGCAACTATGCAATCTGCTCTTTAGAATCAGAGATGTAAGCCACCTCCTAGTTTAGGTGATGAGAGTGATGAGACGTGCGTTCCCAATGACTATGCTGGTCAACCATTAGCGCAAGCAGGTGCCTTCCATCTTGATTGCATAGTAAGGAGTGGTCATCACTTCTCTTTTAGTCCACACATAGATGATTTGATGGTGCGTAGGTGTGGGTTGGCTCGGGATTCATATCATCCATTGTGGGGTGGAGTGTTTCCATCTCCGGAAAATGGAACCAAAGATTGTGGGTATCCTACTCTATTACTTTCAGATGGTTGTTGACAGGGTCAGAGATCAGATTTTCATCATGTAGATGTGTCCTTGGCAGAGTTTGCAACTTCCTTGTTTTAGGAATTTCTGTTGGAGGCGAGGCTACAGCGATGTTGTGGTTTCTATAAGCATGATGGCATTGTTACTCCAGCCTGCAGTGTTGGAGTTCTAGTCCATAAGGTGGTAGGGGATGGCTGTCCTATTTCTTTGGACGAGGTTTTCTTTCATAATCCTTGGAGGACAATAGTTGTTTAGGAGTTTGGAGGAAATTTGCATCATCTCCTTAGCATTGGAGAGTGGCATAGGGTTGGTACTCTTGCACCCTATGACCTTGATAGTTTTGTGTGCATCCCCATAGGTTGGATATCCAGTCACGAAGCTGCTGATTTGTTTTATATCAGCAACCTAAGAGGAGTTGTTACATCGTTTTCAACACCTATGAGGGATACTCATGACATCCACGGGAGATTTGTAGAGTTTGGAGTGGGGTGTTGTGATACTAGCACTTTGAGTTATTTCCATCTTCTCGTGTTTGATGGATGTGAGGTTCTGGTGTGCTGGGATCCAAGAGGTAATAGGCTTGGCACATTAGTTCGAATGGATCTCGTTGAGTTGCATCACCACTCTTGGCTTGGTGATGATTATATTAGAGTGGTGCAATGGAAGTTTGCTGGTTTGGGAAATGGTAGACTTCCAATTTGGCTGTGGGATCCAGGGATTCCTATGTAGATTGTTCTACATTGGGGTAGTGTTGATGTGTGTTTTATGACACACCGAACACTCTAGAATAAAGAGTCCAAAGACGCTCTATCCTCTCTTGAAAAACTACCTCTTATGCTAAGATTGCAAGAAAGATCATATGGCAATTCCAATGTTTCTTAAGTCAGGTGTTGATAAGCTCAATGGGCATTGTGATATGCTGGTTACACAAAGGGACCTATGTCAGCAAATTACTCAAAAGTAAGGACTTAGGTTGATTTGACGTTGAATGCTCTATTATTTTTGGGATTTTCGATTTTAAAATTTTTAGAAAAAGGAAAAAAAAGGGTGAGGGTTTAGAAGTCCTATACTATTCCTATGATGTCAAGAGACGGTAAAATTAGGTGAAACTAAGGAACAATACTTTGTTTCGCCACGATAACGACAACTACACAAAGCAAGTGCAATCTTCTAGGATTTGTGCTTAAGATTTCTTTACCATGAATGATACCATCAAGAGAATAGTATTATTCAAAGCAAGCATTAAAGCATCCACATTATAAGCTTAGTCTAACTTTACGCATTGAATGAAAATCATCCATCCAAAGAAAGTATGAGCGAAAGGTCCACCAATCTATACTATCAATCTATCATTCATCTAACATGCATTCAAATCAAATACTACTTTAATCTACTCTATGTGGAAGGAAAATATAGAACCATGCAACCACTTGACAATAGAAGGATTCAAAGCAACGCATGCAATATGAACTTTTATTCTCAAAGCAGTCTTAAGCAACAATTTGATAAGTCTCTCTCCCATTGTAATGAAATGGGAAAACAAGAGTTTATATAGAGTTTTAAAACTGAATTAAACGACCAAGATTAATTCAAGATCAATGGCGGAGATTAAAAGACAGTAACCCTAATTAGGGTTTCCTAGAATACAATCAGTGATCAATGGGTTAACAGTGAGTGAATTGGTGTGAAGAGCTATCCTTGGGGAGGCGCATCCTTATCCTCTTTGGTGGCATTGTATTGGATGAATCTGGAAACTATTATGCTGCGATCGTGACAAGTGGCAATGCATTGACCTTGTATTCTAGCAGGTCCAAATCATCCAAACATTCTGCAAAAGCAATTTCCCACTCTGATTCCTACCATTGGAAGGCATGCCAGATGGACAAGAAGTCGGCCGCCTTAGTCAAATTTTGTTTAAGGATTGGCCCAGTGGTGGTGAAGAAGATTTCTTGAACTTTGTGCTTCAAGTTTTCAAGCTGCATGTTATTTGCCCGAACAATGTCCTTCTCAAGTGCATCTGCATCCACAGATAGAATCTTCTCCCGGATAGTATCAGCCTTTGCCTTCTCTAGGACTTCATTCCGTGTAATCAATGTCATGTACTAGTTGTTGAAGTCATATGCTGTGCCTGCTGCAATCACCTTTCCATCAACTAGTTCCTGCTTCGGAACTCCTTTCAGTACCTTGAGACAAGGAATGATTCTGTCTTGGATATCCTGAGCATTGTCCTACGCTTCCACCAAAGCTGCAATCCTCAAGAGCAAAGGGGAAGTTTTTGTAATTAACCGGAATAATTTTTTTTTTTTTTTTTCAAATGCAATTACAATCAACATGCACCCGTTAAGGTTAGCTCTAAACCAAAACGTTGCGTAAGCAACTCTAACCAAGAATGTACACCAGGATCCTGATGTGGGCAAGGTGTGAGCATATGGTCAAAGGATCTAATGCAGATGTAAACTGAAAGGGAACTCCAACCAAGAGTGCGTCTAGGATAGACGAGCATATGGTCAGAGGATCAAGATGCAAATGAGCTGAAGTAACTCTAACTAAGAATGGCGCCGAGTGATGGCGAGCATGTGGTCAGAGGATCCCTACAACTACTAACTGAAAGTAAATAGGTGGCAAGCCAGCCTCTTCCACTTGTTCAGTGGGAAGTACAAGTAAATTCAAAGAGGAGAAGAGAGAATTGCTGACAGTACTACTGTTCAGCTTACAATAAGTTAGAGAGCCTGCCAAGAACACAAGATTAGAAGCTTCAGATGTTGCAATAATTTTAACTAATCTCCAATGCCCCCAAATCCCTTTAGTATCAACTTCTCACTCACTAATGACTTTTTCCCAAGCCTGATATGACTGATTAGGACAGAAAATTGCACAGACCAGCAACACAGCAACTTACTAAAATGCTCACAAATCACTCTAAACTCACCCAAATGACATGAGACTAAATGCATTCAACCCCTAATATGATGGCGCCCCAAAAGTGATTGAGAAACCAACCCAAATAACTCCTATTTATTTAGCACGGAAATCAATGCATCCTTAGAAAAGTGCGGCCCTCAAGGAGGGGCAATTTTGCTCCATAAAATTCAAGACACATTTAAAAAATCTGAAACTTGACATGCTAGGTCGCCCTTGGTAGGAAATCAGATTGATTCTATTACGCAAGTAATTGGTAAATTAATTGATGTATTAACAATGAGCAAGACGCTCAATAAATAGTTTACAAGATTTACAAAAACTGGAAAGTTTCTAAAAAGAAACTCCAGATAAGATCGGAGACGATCTTATCTCTATCTTACAATATTTTACAATATTGAGCATTAATAAATAAATAAATAAACATTATTTTAATAATTCCCTCCTTAATGCTCAATTCCATCAACTACACCAAGATGCCCCCGAATTTTGCCAAACTTATCTCAGACCGAGCTTAATTTGGTGAATGTCCGGCTGCCCTCGATCCTCTCATTTCCAACATACAAAGAATCAATTGATCCGGCTTCCTTCAACCAAATTCGGTCGAAATGACAATGAGTTTCCACATGCTTGGTTCGGGCCATGGAAGAATCGATTCTGCAAGTTTGAGAACTCCTCATTATCACGTAACAAGGGAGTCGGACTCGCTTGAGATATTTGCATATCCGGTAGCATCCGGCTAAGCCAAATCACATGTCGCTTTTTTATCAGCCCCCGATACTCGGCCAAGGAGAGAGCCACGGCTACGCTTCTTACTAGTCCATGTGGATCGCATCCCATCCTTCCAAATCAACACATACCTGTGATGTTGATTTCCTCACACGTAACCGAATCGCCTAACTGACCGGTGGAACCCACTGAAGCTTAGGATCGCGGACTGGAAAGTACAAGAGTCCAAAATCGTGAGTGCCTTCACATAACGCAGCACACGCTTCGCTGCTACCCAATGATCAGCCTTGGGGGCTGTCATGAAGCGTGATATGTAGCTCACTGCAAAACTCAAATCAGGTCTAGTAGCAGCAAGATAGATGAGGCTGCCTACTAGTTGCCTGAACAATGTTTCATCTACCACAGGTGAATCGGACTTAGCTGACAATTTAAGCCCTTTTTCCATGGGTGTAGAGGCAGGTTTGCAATCCTGCATTCGGAACTTATCCAGAAGACTTCGAGCATACTTGGACTGGGAGATGAAAATGCTGCTCTCTGTCTGCCAAACCTCAACACCTAAACAATAATGCAGGAGGCCCAAGTCTGTCATGTCAAAAGTTTTGCACAAGTCCTGTTTGATTCAGTGATCAAATGTGCTGAACTGCCGGTAATGATCAAGTCATCCACATAGACAACAACAAGCAGATCTCATTACCAGTATTCTTGACATACAGGTTCGAGTCAGATGGACTCCTCTGAAACCATGATCTGTGAGGTACGTGTCAATCTTAATGTACCAAGCCCGAGGAGCCTGTTTCAGGCCATAGAGTGCTTTGACCAATCTGCACACCTTCTGTTCTTGACCAGCAACTTTGAAACCTGGAGGCTGCGTCATGTATACTTCCTCCTTCAACTCACCATTGAGGAAAGCACTCTTCACATCCATCTGATGGACCTTCCAACCAAATTGAGCTGCTAAGGCAAGGACGAGCCGTATGGTACTCATTTTGGCTGTAGGAGCAAAGGTCTCCTCATAGTCAATGCCTTCTTTCTGTGAGAACCCCCGTGCAACTAGACGAGCTTTGTACTTGTCAAGGGTTCCATCAGCTTTGTACTTCACCTTGTACACCCATTTGCAGCTAATGGGCTTCTTCCCTGGAGGAAGATTGGAAAGGACCCAAGTGTGATTCTTCTGAAGACTTTGGTATTCTGATTCCATCGCCTTGTCCCACTCAGGTATCCCTTTTGCCTCTGAATATGTCTGAGGCTCATAAACACCGTGAATGTTGGCCATGAGAGCAAAATTCAATCAGACCGCCGGTTTGCTCTTGTTTCGATGTTCTACCCTCAATGAGCTCATCAAAGACGAAGATCAATCGATTGTCTTTAGCCCACCATTTCGTCGGAGAGTAGATGTGCCAACATCAGATGCAACAGGAGGAGCTGGATCTGGTTGTGGATCTGGAACAGGTGCAACAGGGGGATGTTCATTATCATCTGGAGGAAACTCAGGTTGAGCATCATCAAAGACTAGGTCTTCATCATCCCTCCCATCAGGTGGACCTAACGGAAGTCGGACACTCATATCAGGAGCCTGTAGAGGCTGATCCTTTGAATGTTGAACAGGTGAAGAAGAGTGAAATGGACCTCGTTCCTCAAAGACAACATCTCGACCAAGATAAGACGATCATTGTCTATATCAATCAGCCTATATGCCTTGTGGTTGTCACTGTACCCTGTGAACATGAGTTTCTGGCTCTTGGAGTCCAGTTTAGTGCGCTTGGCCTCCGGAATCCAAACATACACAAGAGAGCCAAAAACTTTCAAATGACTGATCCTAGGTTTGCATCGCATCAAACTTCCTCAGAGTCTTCCTTAACAAAGATGAGCCGGGTGACCTATTAAGGAGATAGACTCCGATGTATTGGATCGTCAGCCTAAAACTTGGTGAACACTCGTATGTTGCAACAGGAGCTTGCAGCCATCTCAACAATCGCATTTATTGCCGCGCTTCTACAACACCGTTTTGCTGAGGAGTGTAGGGTGTGGTTAACTGACGTTTTATCCCATGAGTATCACAGAAGTTGGAGAATGCACTAGAACAGAATTCCCCCCCATTATCTGACCTAAGAGTTATAATACAAGAACTGGACTCTTTTTCAACCAAGGCCTTAAACTTCTGAAATACATTAAAAACCTCTGATTTCTGTTTAAGAAAGTACACCCACATTTTCCTACTATAGTCATCAACAAAAAGTAGAAAGTACTTGCAACCAGTTACAGAAGAAATAGACATAGGGCCACAAATATCAGCATGAACTAATTGAAGTACCTTAGAAGCCCGCCAAGAGTCGCCATCCCTGAACGGTGTGCGATGCTGCTTCCCAGCCTGACAAGCACCACAAACGCCCTGATGCTGAGTCTGAATGTCAGGTAAGCCATCAACAAGTCCCTCCCGAGCAAGCTGAGAGAGATAGTGCACGTTCAAGTGCCCGTACCGCTGGTGCCAAAGACTGGTGACAGCTGAATTTCTGGCTGCCAAGGCTAACTCCGGAGAATCACCAGTGTCCACAAGCCTGTAAAGGCCATGATCCTCTATCCCAACGGCCACCGTTGTGCGAGTTTCTCGATCAACAATCGAACATCTATGCGAGCTGAATACCACATCCATCTGGGGAGAATGCCGCATGATCTGACTGACTGAGAGAAGATTGAGCTCGATATCAGGTACATAATACACGTTGAGGAATATGAGATCCCTCCCGCCAGATTGAACCTGAACAGTGCCTGTGCCGACAACTGTGTATTCCTCACCTCCTCCAAAGATCACTGAGTCAGTGCAAGGGGAAAAGTCTGTGAACCAATCACGCCTATGTGAGAAATGACGCGAGGCACCATAATCTATGTACTAAGTAGAGGATTTGACATGGTCTGCGGGCCTTTTTGCCATGAGTGCATAAATGGCAGATTCCTTCTGCTCAGAGTGCTCGGCGACATTCTCTTTCTGCTGAAACCCTCCCTGCTTCTTTTGCTCAAAAGCCAAACGAGCACGGCAATCCTTCTTGATGTGGCCAAATTTATGACAGTAGTTACACTGAACATTTTTCTTCTTCGGACTGGTCTGACTGGAGCTTTTCTGCTGTGAAGGCTGACCTTTTCCTTGATGCTTCGGATGGGTTTTGGCTGCAAAAGTCTGTTCCGTGGAGGATGATGAGTCACTGCTACCGAACTGTTGTCTCCAGCGATCCTGCTGCAACAGGATAGTGCACAAATTCGGAAACTTGAGATCAACATTAGCAGACGTAATGTTGAGAGTCTCTATGAAGTCTTCATAGGACTTCGGTAAACTCTTCAGGGTGATCACGACCATGTCCTCCTCCATTTTCCGACCAATCGCCTCCAACTGATCTCTGATCTCCTGGATTTTATTCAGGTGCGCTTGCAGAGTTGTCTTCTCATCCATCATGATAGAAAACAGCATATTCTTCAAGAAAAACACACGGCTTTTGTCGGAAGTTTCATGCAAACCCTTCGAGTGATCCCAGATCTCCTTAGCTGATTTTCCCAGTGGAATCTGAGGGAGCTGATCATCAGTAACGGAAAGCTTAATAAGCATTACCGCTTCACGATTCTGCTCATCAAACTTCTCCTGATCCTTACCCGCCGTGTCAAGATGAGTAGCTTTGCTGAGGATCATCTGATCAAGGCAGCGATATTCAAAAATTGTTAACATCCGCTGCTTCCAGGTGTTGTAATTTTTGCCATTAAATCTCTGATTGCCCTCCAGCATTAAATTGCTTAAACTGGCCATCTTCACGCTTTTCGAGGCACGAAAAACGAGGTACTGAGAAGAGGCTGATGCACGAAACTCGAGGCACAAATTCCAATGCAGAAAAACAGAGGCAGATTCAGGTACAAAGTGCAGAAAGTACAGTTTACGGATGGCACAAAATTCGAGGCACAGAAAACGATGCACCCAGAAAATTCGGAGACCAACCCAGTTGAGCTCTCGAAAAACCCACCAGGAATCTGTAATCGAAAAAAATTTCTGATGTCTGAGGAAGAAGATATGAGCAAAACCCTAGTCGGCTGTCACGTTTTCAGAAAAACACTGCAAAACGACTTTGAAGATTCTGAAAAAATGCAGAAAATTTATTGGAAACCGCGCCAGAGGTTTGCAGCAAAAAAAACGCGCCAATAGAAAACATAGAAGCGCCCGGCAAGTGGAAGAAAACGCGGCCCAAAGACAGGAAAAAACGCGGGCAAGAAGTCACGAAAACGCCACGATTCTGAACATGCCGACGGCAGAAGACCACGATTCTGAAAATGCCGACGCCAGAGGAACAAATCCGCGACCCCTCAGAGGTTTGAATCGCGCCTGGAGATTGCACCTGAAAAAAGAAACGCGTCCCAGAACACGCGCGACTTGAAGGCTCACAAAGCCACGAAATTCCAACTAGGAGGGTCGCGATTTTTAGTGAGAAAATACTCACGAAATTACTTAATCAAAAAACCCTCAAATTTCGAATTACACGAAGCACGAGGTTTGATCACACGAAAAATCTTTGAAAAAATTTTCCACTAAAAATCTGCTCGAAATTTTTAGAATGATGAAAAATTTCAAAATTTTTTTTTAACCATGCTCTGATACCATATTACGCAAGTAATTGGTAAATTAATTGATGTATTAACAATGAGCAAGACGCTCAATAAATAGTTTACAAGATTTACAAAAACTGGAAAGTTTCTAAAAATAAACTCCAGATAAGATCGGAGACGATCTTATCTCTATCTTACAATATTTTACAATATTGAGCATTAATAAATAAATAAATAAACATTATTTTAATAGGTTCAATACTTAGAACTGCAATATTTTTATTTCAAGAGATATGATCAATTCTTACAATCAGCTATGATAATCAGCAACTCCAGAAACAAGACTAAATGCAAGGAAATTGAACTAATATGCTAGTAACTCAAATGCAATACTGAAAACAAACTTACTACAGTCTACCTCTCAACTAGTTGCTATCTTTCAAGCAAGAAGATGAGCCAAGCTAGGAGGTGTGCTTTCCTCGAAGCAATTTGTCACCATTTCGGCAGCATGTCTTTACTGAAAATATGAGATGTCCAAATGAAGAGAAGAAGCCAACATTTATAGACTGGAAGAGAATCCTCTAGAAGCTTCAAGAAGGGCACCCTAATTTCAATTTTGAATTCAACTTATTTCCCTCCAAAGGTGGCGTCCATTTCTCAAGGCAATATTTTCACTTTATAAAAATTAATCTCTCTCCAAGTAGGCGTCCCACTTCTCCAACCCTTAATTTGGCCTTAAAAATATAAGTTATCTCCACATGAAACATTTACCCATAAAGTCCCCCCTTTTTAAAACAACATAAAGTTGTAATGCTAGGCCAAGGGGTTATAATTTTAAAATTATAACATTATAATATAAAAATAACTTATCTCTCCAAAGAAAGCATCCAAGGGACAACAATCAAATTATCAACTAAACTGGTTGAAAACGAGAGCCAACTGTACTGTAGCCATTAGGACCACTGCCAGAAATAGAATTTACTAAAAATAGTAAATTCATGAAGTTGCTCGAAACACCAAACCAACTATACCACTGCGAAGCTCTCTGAAAACCCAGAAATAATCCGCAATCCAATTTCCAAACTTCAAGCAACAACCTCCTCAAAAACAAGAAACCCTAATTTCACCATCCGAGTAGCCTACGGGTCTCCGGAATAGGCCAACGGTCAACTGAAACGATCACTTTTGAGAAGGGGACATTACAGTTTTCCTGTATGCCAACATCAGTTTTTCTGCAAATACAACCACTTCTTCACTTTTGTTGATTATCTATTCTTTAGTTTCTTTGGCTGTAGTCTTCTCTTCTTCAAAAGTCTCTTGGGAAGTGTTCATTAATAGAGGAGTTCTGAGCTGGTTTGATTGAGAGGCTTGGTTAGATGCTGAATATATTCTTTTAGTCGTTCAACCTCTCGTTTGTATTCCTTTTTCTTTGCTACCTCCTTTTCTAGCCTTGCTTTGATAGTAACAACTGAATTATCTAAGTCTTCCACTTCCTCTCCTTTCGTGGTTGGGCCCAAGTCGACAGTGGTGATGGCATTTTCCTGAGGAGTAATATCCTCGCTAGACTTATCAACTGTTGGTACAACAATTTGTACTGTACGATGGCCAGCTTCGTCTCTTTGGATAATGGAGAACGTTTTGGTAGGCTTCCTTACATTGATTGCTTCCAATCTGGCCAAGAAATCGGCCATGTCATCTTCCAGAGCTTCTTCTTTTTCCTTTATCTTCAATCTCTCTTTCAGCCAATCGGGGATAGTAGGCTGCTCAGTGTCTTGTTCTTCCTGAATATCTTGTGCGCCCAAAATCTCTTGAATTCCTTTAAGGGCTGATATCATTCCTTCTTCAAATTCACTATCTAGAATGTCAACGTCATTGTCAGACTCCAGAATCTCGGTGCCTGTGGGGGATGGAGGCTCATCATCCTTTGGCTGAACTGGAATGGGATAAGGAATCCTTATGTCTCTCAAAGACTCATCAATGTCTAATATTTCATTTTTGTTTGCGGACACAGCAAAATGAAGGGGCTCTGATCTCTGCTTCTTTCTGGTAGGTTCTTCATTTGTAATCCCCTTTCCTTTTGCCTCCTTCCTTTTCTTGGGATTGGTGCTCTCGATTGGCTTGTCTCCTTGCGACGCACCAGCATTTGAGGAGTAAGATTTTGCTTCGTCCATCAAAGTGTATGTCAAAGGCACACTCTTCTGCCGCAACTCTTTGATCTAGTAGTCTACCCACCATTACAAATACTTGACGACTGGTCTCATGAAGGTGGTCAAGTTTGAAAGCTCTGGTTTTGACTATCTTATGGGAAGATGAGGCCGACTCTCATCAAGACCTGGCTGCATATACTCGCCATCTTCTTCCAATTGATCTGGCACACGGAAGAGCTTAGTTGTCCTAATTAAGCTGACTGGCAGTTTGGACCATAATCTTTTTCTAACATCAAATTCATCCTCAACATTGGCCCAATAGTCTTCCAGATCTACCTTGTGTTTGTACTTTACTCCATTCACGGCTCTGATGTGATGGTGAGGGTCAAAATTAGCTCTGGACCGATAGGACGTGAATGGATACCATTGCATCTCTAGCCGGGCACCTTCAGCTACCTGTGCCGATGGGCAAGATTCTTCCATATTTCCAATAAAGAATGGAAAGGTGATGGCTGCTTTGCTCTTTACTCTTTGGAAGTTTTGATAAGTTTCAAGTTGCCTAAGAACCTCTAGCAAGATCATCTGGTTGGTGGGATAAATCGAGAGCTTGAAAGGGTTTCCGGTGAATCCTTGAATTCTGATGTAAGTGAATCTCGGAAATTTGGATATACTAGGATCCGTATTTGCCGATAAGGCTCTTGGCCTCATGAGTCAGCCTTTGATGCATTCCTCCTTGCAATAGCCTCGTGATGTACATTAGGAATGCATCATGCGCTCTTCTGAAGTGAGATTTGGTAGATAACTGCAATTGCGGGTAGCATTCATATACTTTGAATTTGTTTTCTCTGTTGCTTGCAACGCCTTTGCATATTAATCCAGAATATCTATAGGCTCTTGCCAATAGATAGATAACATAGGAACACATGTAGAACGATTTATTCCTCTCCAAATTCATCAATTGCTCATGGATGTTGTCACTGATCATCCTCGACCAATTGAACATTCTGACTCCTGAGTGATCTTATCGATGAAAAAGTACATCCATGTTTCAAATGGCATGCCTTGAGGATTGCCCATTATCCTATTCAAAAGAAAAATGATATCATCGTAGTCTTCTTTGAAGTTTGTTCGACGCAGTTTCTTAGGCATTTTCTTTACAGAAGCCCTTGGCTTTTCTAACCATGTTTTGTTGATGACGGTTGCACACTGATCTATCCGGTCTTCAAAAATTCTCCTTGCCTCTTCTTTGGTCTTATATGAAGTCTTGTTGTAGTTAGGAATGTCGAATGCTTCTTGGATGGCTAGCTCTTCGAGATGTGCCAAAATCCTTCCATCGGGAGCAATGATCTGTCTTTCTTGTGGGTTGTAATGCCTGGCACATTCGACCATCAACTCAACACACTTGATTGCCGGAGGAAATCCAGCTGCTTGAACAATGGCAATTGTTGTTGGTAGGAGTTCATTTAGTCCATACATCCTCTTTTTGAATTCCTCGAAGTCCACGTGTCCAAGATCTGTATCCGTGATGTTCTTCCTTTTGGAGTTAATCTTCAATTCTTGTCGAACTCCTTTGCTCGCGAACTTCATCTGTGCTTTCTTCGAAGATTCTCCAGGGGTGGTCATCAACCTGCGAGAAAAGAAAATATATTAATTTTAAAACTTTCAATTATGTTTTTTTCTTAAATTTTTTTCTCGGAAATTCTAACTTTCAGCATGTTGATGGTTAGATTCAACGAAAAATCAAGCTGAAAGTAAAAACACTTAGTAATTTTTGTGAGGATAAATAAAGACAGAAGTAAAAATGAAGAATTCCATCAAACTCTGGAATTATACTCTTTGGATGGCAATTCAACTTTGAGCTTCGAAAATTTTGGCTTTATCACTAAAAAAGCAAGCTATTCCCTTGAAAATTTCGATCTTCAACTCAAAATTTTACCCCTTTCTCTATTCTTCGCCTTGAAAAACCACTCAACCTCCAAAATTTCTATCTCTCTCAAATTTTTTTTATCTCTTGAAATTCCTATCTCTCGTGAATTGGAGAGAGCTTAACTTCTTCTCAAATTGAACTTGTGAAAATGACTTGTTGAAACTCATTATAAAGTTGAGAAGCTTGATCTTTTTTAGCAGTTTCATGGTTTTTCTTAAGTTCGTTGAACTTGGACTCGTTTTCTTCTCG
>VDFB02098957.1:0-87452 GCA_007258455.2 Sequoia sempervirens | reverse complement strand
GAGTTTAGACAGAGGCATGATAATATGATGGACATGATGTCTCAGTTGATGGGTACCATTAGACAGTACACACCCACACAGCCTCATTACATACAAATTGGTCAGACGAGCGGGACTACACCAGTGGATCAGCCATTAGCATCAGCACCTCGACATCCGTCACCGATCTATCAGGAGTGTAGGCTAGGTCAGCCTACTTTCTTACCTAGGGAGACTCCACCACAGACTCCAGGGGCAGAGCATCAGGGGAAACATCAGGAGTTTCAGCCACATAATGGCATGTCGGTGGCAAATTTGACGAGATTTCATGGTGAGTACATGTCACTAGCACCTGAGATCCAGCAGGCACTTACGTTTCATGAGTTTATAGATGTTTATAAACCCAGAGGAGGAGGCAGATTTGACCGTAGACCCCCTCAGCATCAGCAGCCGCAACCACAGGTGAACAGGGATTTGCAGTATGCGGTTAGCAAGATTACCTTGCCATATTTTGATGGGTCTGATAAGACATCAGCAAGGTCTTGGGTCCAAAAATTGGACAACTATCTTTCATTGAGGCCTATGCAGGAGGACGAGGCCATAAAATTTGCTACTTTACATCTTGACGGAGTAGCGCATGATTGGTGGCACCACGACATGTATACGCTTGGCCATCATGCGGTCAATACCTATCAGGAGTTTACTAGCAGGCTGATAGAGAGATTTGATAAAAAGGATCCAGAACTTTATTTCAGGGAGTTGGCTCAGCTCAGACAGACAGGTAGTCTGGATTCATACATTGGTGAGTTTCAGAGAGTGGCAGTCATGGTGACAGGGATTTCAGAACGGAGACTCATTATACTCTTCGTTGAGGGTTTGACAGAACCTATGAGAGGTTGGGTCAAGGCTTTTGACCCTCCTACACTTCAGGAGGCCATGAGGAAGGCGAGAAGCATGGAGCTTGTAGCACCTCGCAGCAAGTTCAATTCAAGGTCAACACCCTACACGAGGCCTAATAGGCCTTTTGACAGAAACAATGATAGGAATAGGCCTTTTGACAGAAGGAAGGATCAACCGGATCCTAAGAGACAGAATGCACCACCCTTTGACCGAGAAACATTGAACGAATTGAGAAAGAAAAAGTTGTGTTTTTGGTGCAAGGCACCCTACGATGAAAAACACATATGCCCACTTTGTCCTAAGGTCAAAAATAATCAAATGGAATGGTTTTATGAGGGCGAAGAGCAATCTGATCTGTCAGACCAGCAAGCTGATTCCGAGCCTTCAGATGATGACAGGTCCGAAAATGAGGGTGAACACGAAGGTGGAAGGAAGCTACAGGAAGCCCATTTGACTAGCCTTCAGAGAGATGGGTCGTTTAGACTCCGTGGGCTCTTAGCAGGTCAGAAGGTGATTACATTGTTGGACACTGGTGCTATACACAATTTTATTGATGCACGTTTGGTGGAGAGGCGTGGCATTCAGACAGAGGCATTCGAGGGTATTAGAGTCAAGGTGGCTGATGGATATACTCTCAGGTGTGACCGAAAGATTACTGACCTTCCGATGAGACTGAACAACTATGAATTCAAGACTGAATTCTATGTTGTTAACATGGGAGATACAAATGTGGTATTAGGGATGGCATGGTTGCACGATTTGGGTGAGTTCACACTCAACTTACGCGACATGGAGATGAAATTCAAGGTTGACGGGAGACCACATGTCATCAAGGCGATTCGTGACAGTAATCTGAGGATGGTCTCATTCAGGCGGATGGAGAGGCTCATTCGTCATGATATGGTTGACTGGGCAGCAGAGTGCATGTTGATGCCAGCCCAGCAGGAGCAGCAGAAGGGTGAGTACCACCCTGACATTCAGATCTTGAGGACTAAACACTCCAAAGTGTTTAGTGACATTCCTCCTGGCAGACCCCCAGACAGAGGCACCGAGCATATCATTGAGTTGGAGGAGGGCGCAAAGCCCGTTATGATCACTCCCTACAGACATCCGAAACGACTCAAGGATGAGATAGAGAAGACCATCAACAAGTTGTTGGCTATGGGTCATATCAGACCTAGTAAGTCACCTTTTGCTTCATCGGTTGTATTGGTGAAGAAAAAGGATGGATCACTTCGGATGTGTATCGATTACAGGAAGCTCAACAAAAGGACAATTAAGAACAGGTACCCTATTCCGCGCATTGATGAGCTGATTGATGAGTTGCACGGAGCTGTCTTCTTTACAAAGATTGATTTGAGATCAGGGTACCATCAGATTCAGATGAGGGAGCAGGATATTGAGAAAACCGCTTTCAGGTGTCACTGCGGTCACTTCGAGTTCTTGGTTATGCCCTTCGGGTTAACCAACGCACCTACCACCTTTCAGGCGACTATGAACAGGGTTTTCAGTGCTTAGTTGAGGAGATTTGTGTTAGTCTTCTTCGACGACATTTTGGTTTATAGCAGGTCATGGGATGAGCATCTGACTCACTTAGATGCAGTCTTGGGTATCTTGGCAGACGAGTCTTTCTATGTGAAATATTCCGAGCCAATTTTTTTCGATTTTTTACAATTTCAAATTACAAGCACCCGTTAAGGTTAGATGATAAACCAAAACGTACTGAAGCAACTCTAACCAGTATGTACACCAGGATCCCGATGTGGGCAAGGTGTGAGCATTGGTCAGAGGATCTGAATCAAACTGCATATGCAAAAAGCAACTCTAACCAAGAATGGCGCCGATGATGGCGAGCATATGGTCAGAGGATCTTCTACTCTAAATACTGAAAGGGAACTCAACGTCAAGTATGTGCTACCCAATCCAATGCGGAGTGAGGGGCGACCATATGACGTAGTGATTACAATAACAATGCTTGAAAGAGAAATGCTGAAAGCTGAAAACACTCAACACCCAGAATGTGCTTGCTAGCCCAGAATGGGAGAGTAGCTACCATAGGGCGGAGATTTATCTATTACAACAAGAACTGAAGGAAGAATAAGTATTACAATAACGATGAGCAATAATAAGAACAACTGGTCAGTACTACTACCAGCTTACAAAGATGTCATTGCCTGCAATATCAAGACTTAAGATGCTCTTTCAAATGATGCATTCAACAAGGAAGCTTCTACAAAGTATACAATGAAATCTCAACACCAACCAGATAAGGAAGATGCAGATTTCTTAAACTGTCATACAAATCTGCATTTTTTGTCATAAAACCAGCAACCTATGAATTTACTCATATGCTCATAACTCTCTCATTTCTCACCCAAATGATCTCAAATCTGATGCAATAGACCGTCAAAATGATGGCGCCTAACTTAGTAATAAAAAATGGCATCTAAAAATGGTTATTAATTACTGACACGAATCCCAATGCACTCTAGAAAGTTCGGCCTTCAAGGAATGACGGATTTGCATTATAAAATCATAAGCTTCGTATTAAAATCTGCAAATATTCATGAAGGGGTGCCCTTACCAATAAGATGCAATGACACAATACCCAGAACGAGATTATTTTTGTTTTCTGATTTACAAATGAAAACACGGATCTGCTGTAGCTTAAAATGCAAAATGCTGAAACCCACTAATATGCAAACAGATCTAATAATGCACAAGCTGAAACAATGCTCAAAACTAAATGCAAACTCACAAATCTATCTTAAATCACCACTAGTCGCTGTCCTTCAAGCGAGAAGCAATGCCCAAGCTAGGAGGCCTTCATTCCTCGAAGCAATCCCAAAGCCAATCCGGCAGCATAACATTCTTGTAGATAAAAGATACCCAAATGATGATCCAAGTCTTCCTTTTATAATTTCAGGTTGACTTCTCGAAACCCTAAACTCCTCTCAAAGTCAAAAACCCTAATCTCCTCAAAGATGGCGTCCTTTTCCTTCAAGTTGAATATTCACTTTTAAAATAAATTCAATACTTTAATAAATGCGCCCACCTTATATCTTGATTTGACTTTGGATAAAATATAAAATAATCCTTAATGAGGCGCCACCCTCAAAAAGACCACTTTTCAAAACAACATAAAGTCAATAGACTAGGCCAAGGGGTCAACGTTCGAATAAAATATTAAAACGCGACTTTTAATTAAATATATCAACTTATCTCTCCAATTGTGCCCTGAAGCCAATAATGACCAAGTCAACTGACCAAACTGAAGTAGGAAGTCAACCAAGCCGAACCCAACTGAAAAACTGCCAAAAATAGAATTTACTAAAAATAGTAAATTCCTGAAGATGCTCAGAAAGCCGAGATGAACATACCACTGCGAAGCTCTCTGAAAACCCAGAAAGAATCCGCCATTGAATCCACTAACTCTGAGCAAGGACATCCTTAAAAATAGGAAACCCTAATTTTACCTTCCGACTAGCCTTCGGGTTTTCAGAAAAAGGCCAACGGTCACTGGAAAGGTTAGGTTCGAGAAGGGGACATTACACTATGCTAAGGAATCCAAGTGCGAGCTCGGTATGGAGGAGTTGTTATATCTTGGGCACATCATCAGTGCCAAGGGAGTGAGTATGGACCCTGAAAAGGTCCGAGCTATAGTTGAGTGGCCGGTACCTGAGAACCTTACGCAACTCAGAGGTTTCATTGGGTTGTGTGCATTTTACAGGAGATTTGTTAGTGGGTTCTCACGTCACGCTCACCCCTTACTGACTTGACAAAGAAGGGGGCTTTTACTTGGTCACCACAGGCGCAGGAGTGCTTTGACAGGTTCAAGGTGATCATGACTTCATGTCCGGTGTTAGCATTGCCTGACTTTACGAAGTCATTTGATTTATTCTGTGATGCTTCAGGAGAGGGCATTGGTGCCGTTTTGATGCAGGAGCGACATCCTATTGCATTCGAGAGCAGGAAGCTCAGGGGTCCTGAGAGATTCTATAGTATTTACGACAAGGAGATGTTAGCCATTATGCATGCATTGGCTAAGTTCAGGCAGTACCTGGTAGGCAGCAAATTCAGTGTTCGCATAGATCATAATAGCCTGAAACACTTCCTTGGACAGCGAGACCTGAATGAGAGGCAGCAAAAATGGGTCAGTAAACTGCAGTCGTATGACTTTGATATCACCTTCATTAAGGGGAAGCAGAATGTCATAGCTGGCGCCTTGTCTCGCAGACCTCAGTTGAATGCTTTGGCACAGATCGCAGAGGATTGGAGGCACCGGATTATTGCTGAGTATGCTAAGAACCCATGGGCTTCTAACATTGTTGACAGGACAGAGCAGGATGACAGGTATACTATTGTAGATGACTTGATCATTTACAAGGGGCGGATTTTTCTAGTTCCTGACTCTGAGGTGCGGATTACAGTTTTGAGAGCCTTTCATGATCTTCCTATGGCGGGCATCCCGGATACTATAAGACATACAAAATGGTTCGGGAACGGTTTACTTGGAAAGGGCTGAAAACTGATGTATTACAGTATGTCCGTGAGTGTTCTGTGTGCCAGCAGAACAAGCAGGAGCACACTTATCCTGCTGGGTTGCTCCAGCCACTTCCGATACCTGACAGGAAATGGGAGTGTATATCGATGGACTTTATCACGGGTTTGCCGAAGGCCCAGGGTAAAGATTGCATCTACGTAGTGGTTGATCGGTTGACTAAATACGCACATTTCTTCCCGATTACTACTACTTTCACAGCATCGCAGACTGCAGAGTTATTTTTCAGAGAGGTATTCCGGCTGCATGGGTTGCCTCGGACGATAGTCAGCGATAGAGACAGTCGGTTCATGAGCAACTTTTGGCAGGAGTTGTTCAGGCTTTGTGGGATCGAACTGACACCGAGTACCAGCTACCATCCGCAGACAGATGGGCAGACAGAGATTGTCAATAAGTGGGTGGAAGGTTATTTGCGTAATTATATAGCTAGTCAGCAGAGAGCTTGGGTGAGATGGATTTATTTATGCGAGTATTGTTATAACTCGACTCACCATATGACGATACAGATGACACCCTTTATGGCTTTGTATGGGTATGAGGCGCCCAACTTTCTGGATTTGATATTGAGCGAGCAGCGTATGCCGAAAAGTGTGGGATATGATGCAGTTAGTGAGGACATTTTGAGGTCTCCGACAATATCCAAATGGGCTAGAATCACAGGCTAAGATGCCGACGTAAGAGGTTGAGCATACCTTGATGTGGGTGATATGGTGTACCTATGTTGGAGCCAGACGCCGGCCTACTCATGGAAGAGTGGGGGTAGAGAACCAAAACCTCGCTACTATGGTCCATTCTGTTGTCGCACGAAAGTGGGCGAGGTTGCTTATGAGTTGGACTTGCCACCGATAGCAAGGTCCATAATGTATTTCACATTTCTCGCCTGAAAAAGGCATTGGGTCAGCATGTGATACCCTCTCCAGTTTTGCCACCCCTTGATGACGAAGGGAAACTGATACTAGTACCTGAGGCCATCCTCGAGATGAGAGAGAGACACCTTCGGAGGCGTGTGATCAAGGAATATTTGGTCAAGTGGAGAGATTTGCCAGTTGAGGATGCTACATGGGAGTCTGAGGAGATCTTACAGCATCCAGAGTTGAGATTGCTTGAGGACAAGCTACTTCGTGGAGGGCTGGACTGCGGATGTCCCCATCCTAGTCAACATTACCGGTGACGAGGTTAGCCTATTACTTCGATCCCCTCGGGGAGGGTCGACAGAGGTGCGTGAGGATCATCTCGGGGCAGCTTGCTCAAGGTTTGCAGTCTGCTGTTGCAGCTTGTGTCAGTTACCTTCTCGCATCTTCCAGAGTGCTTTTTCAGGAACTTTCTATTTTTAGAAAGTTAGGTCAGGCGGAAGTTGCTATTTTGGGCAGGGCACCTGGTTCAACTATTCAGCTCAGAGTCGACCCAGTTTTGCAGTTTGATGATCAGACGGAGAAATAAGGAGTATTTAATGATTTATTAAATATTTAATATTTTGACTTTATGTTAAAGTCACTTTATTGAAATATTTAAATATTTAATTAATTTGGCCAATTATAAAGTATTTCTTATACTTTATAATAATGAGTTAATATTTGATAAAGTGAATAATTATTATTCACTTAAAGAGACGCCAATTAATTATTGATTATTTCTCCTAAAGTAAAAAGGGCGAATTAAGTCATTTAATTAAATGATTATTTTAAAAGGAGTTTGGGTCGAACTTTTCAAAGGGAAATATATGTTCACTCAAGACAAAATCGAACCATTATGATTATGCTATTCAACTTTTGTCTTTTTGCTCTGAGCATTGGAGTTTGCAAACCCTAGGGTTTCTGGTAGACGAACGTTTCTGGAGAACGAAAACTCTTTAGAGATTTGGCAGACTGAGGCTGTGCAATACCAGCTGAAGCTTGCACATGGTGATTTCACACAGGGATCACAGATTGGATTTATTCATTGATTTTGGCAGAGATTTACAGAGTTATTCATCAGTCAATAAAGGCGACTTCATCATAGATCATTCATCAGAGTTTAGCACATTTTCCAAGGAGTCGTACTTTATCATTTATTGCTGCAGCAGGCCGTACTTTTCTGTACTTCCCAGGCTGTACTTTCTTTTCTCCAGAGAAACGCATATATTCTTCAGTTCTGGTGATTGGATCTTGGGCGCATTGGTACTGGAGCTTTTTCCTTGCCTGTGACTGGAGAGCAAAGTTGATATATTATTTTCTTCATACATTTAATGCTGCTACAGCCGCCATTCAGATTCCTCAATAAAATTTATTGTATTTCATTCTTTATTCAGATTTTTGTATTGATAAGCTCAGGGAAATTGAAATAAATGATACGCCTATGTATTCTGAGCATTTCCTACGCATTTCTATGCACATTTGATTTTTATGAATTTTTCTAGCAATTATTTAGCAAAATCCCAACTTTCATATATTGTCAAAAAAACCTCTAAAAATTACAAAAACACAAAAACTTGCAAAAACATCAGTTTCAGTTAGGGTTTCGGGGTTGAGAACCACTAGGGTTCTTACATAGACCAATATTCATATCTTTTGGAGGGTTTGTACTCACAGTTAGGGATTTTCCTTTGTCACATTTGCTAGTATAAGTGTAACTATGGATGAGATGGATATAACAACATTCTAAAACTATTGCACATAGTCCCGAGACTCGCTCGGAAGCGCCCGGGAACTGTAGCCAGTCTGTAATGGCTTGAGAATACAGCAGCGTCTGAACCTGTGAGACGTCGTATCCCCAGCGATCAGAACAGTTCGCGCCGAAGGAAACGTAGCCGGAACCAGCAGAGACAGCCAGCGGAGATCCGTATCAGAACCATGATCCAGCGATACCAATAATAAAGAATAAAAAAACGAATTAAAACACTAAATTTTTTGTCTGTTTTATTTATATCTTCTATTTCGCCCTAAAAGGGCACTCATTTCATTCATTTGGCAAAATAGGAGGAGAAGAGAGAGTTGTGAAGAAAAATAGGAGGAGAAGAAAGGGCAACCAGCAACTTGTTGAAGACAAATCCAAGAGCATATATCATTTGGGGAGCTTCATACCAGCAAGGAGGTGCATTGAAAGCTCATTACCAGTGATTTGGAGGAGTTTCTATTACATTCCAAGCTAAATCTAAGAGGTAAGTTCGATTTTAATTGATTTTTTTTGTGTTTTTTTAACAAATATTTCATTGTAATTTGTAAAATTCACTATAGTTTTGAGTTTGCATATTTTTTTTACAAACCCTACTTGCAACTTAAATAATTTTAGAAACCCTATTTTGTGCAGCCACATTCATTTGCAAATCATACAATATTATTATTTTCACAATGTCTCATACCCCAGTCAGAAAAGACCCTGCTTGGAAACATGCTGAAATCTTTCCCGGAATGAAAAAAGGAGACGACAAATGTTTCTATTGCAAAACAATATATCATGGAGGCATAAATCGATTAAAATATCATCTTGCACGCATACCCGCCCATGATGCAGTGGGTTGCCCTATAGCACCTCCTGAGGTTGTTCGTGAAGTACAGGTGCAATTAGAAACTTTTGAAATGCAAAAAGAATTGAAAAAGAAACAGAAGCAGGAGTTGTTGAGTGTTGGAGTTGGACAGGGACTTGGTGCTGTTGGAGATGCTTCTTCCATGCCTCCATACCGTCTTAGTGCTAGTGCTTCTGGTAGTGCTTTTGTTTCTGCATCAGCAATGCCTATGCGTACTCCTAGTGCTGGTGGCGCTGCTACTGCTAGTGGTAGTGGCAGTGTTAGCATTGGCCCTAGAGTTCGTAAATCTAAGGTGGACTCATATTTTGTACCACGCACTACCCCTGGTTCCCAACCGTCGCTTGAGAGCATGGGTTGGAACAAGGACGCACATGATGCAACCAAAAAGGCAATTGCAGACTTTTGGTACTACTGCACCATTCCCGTCCATGTA
This sequence comes from Sequoia sempervirens, assembly GCA_007258455.2. Classification (NCBI taxonomy): domain Eukaryota; kingdom Viridiplantae; phylum Streptophyta; class Pinopsida; order Cupressales; family Cupressaceae; genus Sequoia; species Sequoia sempervirens. The sequence goes on along the minus strand of VDFB02098957.1, from coordinate 78,077 downwards.
GCCAGGTAATTCTTTTTTGTTTAATTGTTTTAAAATTTATATTTAAATTTTAGAATCTAGATGTATCTCATTATCTCATTATCGAATTCAAATTTTACAATACTTATGTAACTTATCAATTTATTTATGACATGTTATAGGTCACCTTTCTGGCAAAACATGGTTGATGCGATAACCATATGTGGGGTGGGGTTCAAAGCCCCTAGCGAAGATGAATTAAAGGGCCCACTTTTGACTCAAAAGGTGGCAGATGTGAAAGCACAACTACAGGAGCAACGCAAGCAGTGGAGCATGATTGGTTGCACCATCATGACTGATGGTTGGACTGATAGGAGAAATAGGGCGTTGCTTAATTTCCTAGTTTCCTCCGGAGGTAATTGTTCTTCCTTCAATGCATTGGAATTTGAATTTTATTTAGTGAATCACATAATTTAATATGGCTGATTTATGTTTTTTAATTTATTGAATAATTGGTTTTGCTTTTTTTTTCAGGTGACACCGTCTTCATTAAGTCCATTGATGCTTCTGGCCAATTCAAAATGCCACATACCTATGTGAGGCCATAGAGGACGTGATAGCTGATGTGGGGGAAGAAAATGTAGTGCAAGTGGTGACAGACAATGCAGCAAATTATGTTGCTGCTGGTAGATTATTGATGGAGAGGCACCCTACTATATTTTGGACTCCATGTGCCGCCCATTGCATTGACCTCATGTTGGAGGATCTTGGGAAGCTCCCATGGATCAAAACATGTGTGGAAGCAGCAAAAAACGTTTGCAAATTTGTATACAACCACACATGGGTGCTTAACCTTATGAGGCAATACACGGGGTTGCGGGAGTTGTCTCGTCCTGGCATCACCAGGTTTGCAACAAATTTTATCACGATGCAATCCTTGATTCGGTCAAGGGCAGCTTTGAGGCGCATGTTTACTAGTGAGGAGTGGTCTTCCTCATCCTTTTCTACAAGCACTGCAGGGATTGCTGTGGCTGATTGCATTTTTGATGAGCAAGGGTTTTGGACACCAATGGACGAGATTGTGAAGGTAAAATTTAATTCTTTATTATGTTCTAATTTTTAATCATATCTTACTTTTATTTGTTTATTTTCATTCACACTTATTTGTGCAACATGTTTGCACTTTGCAGTTTATTGAGCCCTTGCTAGTTCTCCTACGAGTTGCAGATGGGGAGAAGCCCGCAATGGGCTACATATATGAGGGCATGGATAAGGCCAAAGAGGCCATTAGATCAGTCTATGGTGGAGTTGAGGAGAAGTATCGTCCCATTTGGGATATCATTGATAGGAGATGGCAAAACCAACTTCATAGGCCCATCCATGCAGCCGCATGTTTCCTGAATCCGGCCTTCCAATTCCACCGCGATCTCCGTGCAGATAGAGAAATTCTTAGTGGGCTCTACACGACATTGGAGCGGATGTTGCCTGCTGTTACTACACAGGTGGTGCAGGAGATAGATGCCTTCACTAAGGCACATGGAGACTTCTTTGCACGTCAAATGTGCAAAGATAATAGGACAACATTACTACCAGGTAAAAATATATTTAAGGGCATAATTTTCATCTCTTTATATTATAATTTATTATTAAATGTTGAACTTGAACTTGAAACTTGAAATGAGATTGATTTTGTTTCTTTTTCTCATCTCAGATAGCTGGTGGAATATGTTTGGTTCTGATACACCGAACCTGCAAAATATTGCCATTCGTATATTGAGCCAGCCATGCAGTTCATCTGGTTGTGAGCGCAATTGGAGTATGTTTGAGCACATACACTCCAAGAAGCGCAATAGATTGACAGTGGAGAGGATGAACGACTTGGTATATGTTCATTACAATCTTCGGCTCAGATACAGGAAGCTTTTTGACCATGACAAAACCCCAATCAATTTAGACGAGGTTGATCCACAGTCTGAGTGGACCACTGAGGCTACAGATGCAGTCTTTAGTGACGAGGACCTTGATTGGGTGGACCAGGCAGAGAGAGAGGCCGAGGTTGTAGCCATGGCTGAGGAGGAGGCTAGAGCACGAGGAGGCATAGATGCTGTTGGTGAGCGTGGCATGGAGAGTCAGACACAGGCAGAGACTATGGCTGCAGCTGCAACATCATCCAGGCCCTTTAGACGCCTTCGTAGGAAGGATGCTGGCTCCACTATGCCATAGGGCATAGAGTCATAGAACATTTTGATTTGATGTCATATTTCATATTTCATATTTGTATGGAACATTTGATGTCATGGATTTCATATTCCATGAGTTTTGTATACATTTGACTAATTTTATATATCTAAGTATGTTATTTCCTTCAGCAACGCAACTACAATGTGTACCTTATACTTATGTAATCGTTGTATACTTATGCATGTGATCAAATTTGCTTTTATTTGTGTTGTATTCAATAAAGGGTGCTTGAAACAAGTTTTAAATCCTTAAAATCTCTAAATTTCTAGGGTTTTTCAACTTTTTTTAATTTTGCCGCGTCTGCGCCGCGTCCGCGTCTGGAGTCGCCGAGTCCCGCGCCGAGTCGCCCTCGCCGAGTCTGAGCCGCGTCCGCGTCTCGTTACTATGCTATTGCATACCTCGTAATAATCTCTTCCATATTGCATATGAATATCTGATTAGGGCAAATTGCAAAAGGTATCCCCAAGTATCTGACTTGTTTGTATGGCCTTTTACAAACAGTTTTAATTAAATAAAATAATATTATAATAAGTTGCCTCTTAAATATATTATTGGGCCCAACTTATAATGCATTTCCCTTGCTCTTCCCCCTAGCCTACAGGAAATGAGGATAGGCTAGAGGTCTTCTCCATGGCTCTAGTTCAAAAAAGGAGACATAACACATTTCAACATTAATTAGGTTCTCTTGAATAGCCCTATTTCTTTTGTCTTTAGCCTCGGCCTTCTCCTTCACATACAACTCAAATTTTTGAGTTGCTTCCAAAAACTCTCCCAATCAACAACCTTGCATTTTTATTTAGTGGAAGATAAAGACTTAGTAAGTTGAAGCTACTTTGACACAAAACAACTCTTTAACCCAAGGAAAATATATGGCTTGTGATTTATCTTGTTACACTAAGTTTTGAGTTATTTGCAACTTAGAATACATCGACTCTACTTTTTTTTGACAATCAAAGTTCCTTGAATGTAATGTCCCACCCTAGGTGAGATATTTGCTATTGAAAACTGCCTTGTTTGATTTTTTTTGGGGGGTTTTGGAGAATTTACCAGGAAATGCATAAAATTGCAAAACAAATGCAAATAGAGAAATGCTGAAAGCAAATATATCAAATGATCAACTCTGATTAATTTATTACTTTGAATTTACAATAAGATCATTCCCAGATAACAATCTTCTGATCTTGAAATGATGATGAAATCTTCAAAACCCTTGGGAAATGAAGCCTTTGAGATTTTCTCCAATGAAGCACAATGTGACTTCTGTAGCAAAGTCACCTGTTTAGCAAACCTCAGATGATCTTCCACACACTCGAAAAGCTCGATTTAAGAAGAAGCTACGCTCTCCAAAATTGTTGTAGCTGAAAACCCTAGTTTCCGCCTCCAATATCAAAGCACAGAGCCAAAGTTGAGGAAATAAACAAGAATGCCCTTCGTTTGCTTTTTCAATGCTTTTTATACCTCCTTCATATGGCATGACTTCCAATGCTTTTTAACTCATCAAAATATATTTTATTATTTTCTTTTGATGTTGACTTTATATTATAGCATTAAATAGGTGCTCAAAAAGGTCACTTTATAAATTAACTTTATATCATTAATGAACCCCTTTATTATAAAGTCAACTTATGCCATTACTATAATAACTTTATAATTAATTATTAATAAAGTATTACTTTATTAATAATTAAAACATCATAACTCCAACAATAATCATTATTTCTTGATTCCGTCAGTACCAGGAGGTAATTCGTTGAAACCATTGCTCATCCAGGTGGCTTACCACAAATAGTAAAGTTGGCCGCCATCACTCAATTGACATACTATAAATGTTAAGTGCATCAAAACGGAGCCAAAAACCTATGAATAACATCACCTTTGAATATGCCAAAGGTCAGGAGAGCCAAACACTACAAATTGCCACCTAAAGAGCTCATTAACGCTCAAACTGGACCCTCTAAACCTCCACACTAGCCTACGAGGGGCAGATGATAGGCTAATCCTGAAAACTATGATGCTCACGAAAAAGGGGACATTACATTGAAGCTAGCAAAGAATCCAAGCGATCATGCTTGCACTAAACATATTGAGGTTCATCATTATAGTTAACAATTGGTTGATATTGATGATATTTGTCTTTATCACTGCACTTCTCAAGAACAATTTGCTGATATAATGACTAAATCTCTTGGTGCTATTTTCTTTGCCAATTTTTGGTACAAAAGTGGAGCTGTCTTTGATTAAGATAGTAAAAGGGGTATTAGATTAAGTATAATGCTAGACATAAGGTTAGAATTGATGAGCACGCACTTATATTGAGAGTGAAGGGTGAATTAGTATAAGACTATCTTTTACTTTTTAAAATTAACAACCATAATAACTTTAAATACACAACATCAACAAATAAGAACACAAGATTTACATGGAAACCCTTCGAGAGAAAACCACGGCAAAATATTGCTTATATAAAAATTCTCTTACCAACTTTGTAGGCACCAACCTCTTGATAGACAAAGCATTTTTCTTCTTGATAATCCTCCTTCAAAAATCTGCCTTTGAATAATCTTCTATTATAATCTCTTCACTCAAATCTGGTGGTGTATATATGATATATCTATTTATCATCCACACTCTCTCTTCTCCACATTCCGCAAACTCCTCACCAAGATAGGTGACCTCTCAGAGGGATATAATGTTTTATAAGGGAGGCAACTCTTCATATATTTACACCTTTTCAAAGTACCTTTTAATAGCAGACTTGGGCGCTCCATAAGGGGTCGGCCCCTTTAGAAAATATGAATTTATTTAATTTTAGTTTCACCAAAGTAGGCATCACTATAAGGGGGTCGGCTCCATGAATTAAAAATAATTTAATTTAATTTAATTTTTTGACTTATGAAGGGAGCACTAAGACTGGAGGAGGTCGGTCAGCATAAGTATGAATTTAATTTAATTTTGCTGCCTTGTGAGGATAAAAACTGCCCTTGGAATGGTGTGATTTAATGGCCTTTGACCATTGCAATTTCTTCTTCTTGAATTGGCGAATTTCATCATGATATTCATGATATCTTTCTTGAAATCAATGACAATAAACTTGCAATCAATCTCCTGTATGCCGTTGACATCAATGACAATAATTCTAACAAGAATGCCCTTTGCACATAGGCATTTATTGCTTATGCCAATGATGTAATAACACTACATTGGTTATGTTTAAAATGTAACTTACAATTAAGTTACAACTAGCTTTTGATTCCCCATTTAATAATAAATACAAGCCACTCGTTGAAGTGTGTGCCATCCAATTCTCTCGAACTTTGTGCATTCATTCTTCCAACACTCAAAGTGGTGGATTACATCGACCATTCCTCTCCCTACTACCAAATACTTAAAAGTGCTTGTGTGCCAACTGAATTGCATCTCCTTGTGATTTTTGCTAAACTGAAAAAGGAAAATGTTATTGGCAAACTCTTGGAGGTCATCTTAAGATGACTTAAAAACACACAGGTCAAATCCCATAAAAATTAAATGCAATATTAAATTTCCCTTGAAGTCCTTGGCTTATTTTAAATGAAAGTTACATTAACAAGAAAATTGAAATGTACATAATTGGAGACATTAGAGAAGTCTGTGAAAGCTCCAACACAATTTGATAAATGACAGCTATTTACAGATTTAGCATTTATTCATGTTTATGTTCTAGGTGAGGAGAGTTGATTCATAGCACTTGGCAACGTTTTTATTGTTGCTTGTTTGGATGCTTTGAATTTTCACTTCAAGAGTTGATAAGATTATATATGAAGTTAGAGACATAAGAGAAGTCTTTGGAAGCCCCAAACAAAACATGATAAGTGACAGGTATATTAGTTTTAGAACTTCTTTGTGTTTATTTTGCAGGCAAGGATATTTGTTTTATGGCACTTGGCAACATTTTATTTTACTTGTTTAGGTACTTTGATGCACACACTATTCTATCCATTTAAATGTCATGAAGTTATTTGAGTGAAAATCAATGATGATAAAGAGGACCATTTGCACAATGTATTAACTGTTACAGGGTTTATAATTTTCTAGCATAGGAATTGGATAGGAGGCAGGACTTAATAATTTTAAGTTTGTAGCAATCTCTTGCATTGAGTAGAATTCATTTTAATTTTTAGATAGCATTGATTTCTGTAAATGAAGGCATTTCTAATAAATAGAGCAAATCGGACTGATCTCTTTTGGTTTAGTGGAAGATGTAATTTAGACGTTGAGAACTTTTTTAAAGTACCATCTTTGAAGACATTCTTTTCTTCTTGGTTCATTTTCTGTTCTCTAAACTTTCCTTGATTTGGTTCTTTATTATGGCATTCCAGGTTTCAAGGCCCTATAAACAAGCAGAGTTTGATATTATCTTTGGTGAAGGTGTATATCGGTTGGTCAGTATTATAACTATTAGTGAGTTGGAATTCTTAAATGCTGATAATTTGAGAACGTTCTAATAAAATTTGTTATTGCAGGGTTGCATTTTGGATTGTTCAGAGATGCTAGACGTTGTTTCTAAAAAGGGTTCTTGGTACAATTATGGGGATTTAAGGTTTGCCTGGATTTCTTAATTTTACAGTAGCTCACACAATTTTGCCATTCGATTTGAGTTTTTATGTTATTTAAAAATATATGAATCTTTAATTTGATTGCATCAGAAATTTTGTCCTGATAGAGCTATGCATATTACTTCGGCCTACCAATGTTTGCACAAAGTCTTATTTGAACACCATGATTGCTTTAATAATCAGTATTGGAACAAAGTCATGTATGCCATTCTGTATAAGGATTTGATGGAATGTAATCAAACCTTGACCAGTAATGTTGTGGTCCTTACTGATGCACAGTTCTTAGTTAAATCGTGGGTTTTTCAGGAAATGGACTTCATCGGAGGTTTAATGTTTCTGCTCCACCAATCTTAGATCTTTCCAAAGTTTATGTCTCACTTTGGTAACAGAAAATATCAAAAGGGAGACTGAAGTCTCAATTGGGAAGCATTAGCAGGCTGTAGGCTGAAAATGAATCATAGACACTTATAATCATTAGAAAAATTGCGTTTAAAGCAAGTTGGCACTCTTCTATGCCAATTACCCCTCTAATATGTATGAAATCAGTCACATAAGCAGGTTGCTGCAACAAAATAAGGGCTAGATTCCTTCTCATAAATTGCATGAAACTAACTAAAATGTTTCATAAATGATTGAAAAACCTCAAGTTCTTCACATTTTCTCTTTAGAGATCCAAAACATTCACACTTATGAGTGATATTGCTCATTGAATGGATTAATGATGTGTAGTGACCCTAACTGGATCTTTCGTGTTTGTGATAATGATTGTTTGTTTGCTTTGCAAATTTTAGGGTTGATATTCGAATGTTTGATAGTTTTCTCATGCAAGTTTGATAACTGTTTACTGCTCTATCTGATAAAATAAATACATGAATTAATAATAGAGATGGCAATGCATACCATATACATGAGTAAAATATCTTTATTCACACATGAAATTATTACAAAATAAGACCAGAGATGGTCAGCCAAGAATCAAAGTTGATTTGACTAGATCATACTCCTCTTTCCTTGACAATACATAATCTATTTGAAGGACCCGACAGTTGCCAAGAAGAACACAACTGTCAAGAAACCGACACTTATAACTACTCGAAGAGGACAACAACTAATACAAACAATTAATACATATTCGGATAACCAATATTCTCGAAACACAATAATGGACATTGTACATTGACTAAATCATCTGCCCCCAAAAGAAAAAGTCATCTTTCAGATGATAAAGTAAACATCAAGTAACATTAGGAAAGACTTGTGTAATGTCCCTTCCTAGATAGACTTCAGTTTTTCAGTGGGATTAGCCTATCAGTCTACCCTCATAGGCTAATGGGATTGGATAGAGGGTCTTTGTGGCAAAAACTTGGTCATTTGATGATTTTATTCTTCTCAGGAGTTCAGGGAGTTTTAGGTTTGGCCTTCGGAGGGGTTAGAGCTCAGTTTTACATAATATTTATAGTAAGTCATCCAGGCAGGGTTACTATTTATAGCAGGGCACCTGATGGTTAGCATATTGGTAGTGTCGATCCTAGTTTCAGTTAGCTCAGAGAAACAAGGTGTTTTGCCTAATTTATAACATTTAATTATTATTAAAGCTTCACTTTAATAATAATTAATATTTTAATGATATATTATAATGTTATATTTGCACTTTATATTAGAGGGGTCATTGATACATAAAAAGGGGGCCAGTTATAAGTGTTATTTTGGACGCCTACTCCTAGGCAATTATTTATATTATTTTCTAAAGTGCAAATGAAGAGCATTTTAAATAATTTTAAAAGGAAAAGGGGGGTCGACTTCTTTGTGAGAAGTATATAAGCTACCAGGTGAAAATTGAACTCATCTCTTGGCATTTGGTAATCTCATTTCATGACTTCTTGGTGTTGGGGAGAGACAGAGACAAGGGTTTTTGCAAATTCCTATGCGTATCGACATTGGAGAGCATAGCTCCTTCAGTGTATCAACAATCCGAGGCTGTGAAACTATCAACTGAAGTTGCTCTACAATTGGCTTCATTCAGGAGTCAAGTTTGTGCAGATTGGAGACATTATTCAGAGGTTTTTCAGGCTTATTCTTTTTGTGGAGGCGAATATATTCAGGGGCTGCAATTTATATTCAACAAACATCTTTGCCAGGGCCATACCATCTTCCTTGCAATCAGCCATACCTTCTTACTGTTCAGATAGTGAACTGAATTGGTAAAATATGATGAAAATGTGATGTTAACAATTACTCAAGAAAGAGTACATTTATAGAAGTTACAAAGTACTGTAGCAATACTGTAGTCATTTAAGAAATGACCTTCTAACTACCTACTACCGTAAATATAATTGACCATTAAACAAAAGAAGAATATAATATTCTAACACCCTCCCTTAATGGTCAATCGTCTAACTAGCCTACGGAAAACAATCTGCAGGTCATTTGGTCACAAATTTTTCAGAACACTCTGTTGCTGCTGAGACCCTCCCTGGATCTACAAAATGTGAATGACCAAGAGTACCAAAAAACTGTCCAGAAAAAAACAGAGAAGGCTGCCCCTTGTTTAGAAAGCTTTGCAACAAGAGACAAGAGCCTGCCGCTGACTCTGCCACTTGAGAGGAGTTTGCCACCAACCCTCCTAGAATCTGCAGAACTGCTGACCAGAAGTCATCACAAAACGTCCAACCTGACATTGGATAATAAAGCTGCCCCTCCCTGAAACCAAAGACACACTGAGAATAGCTACCACGATTTTGAGGATAAATCGGCAAACCGTCGAAACTTTTGCAGATGAGCACAACGCCCCAAAATAGACTGCAAGAAGACAAATGTGTAGATGTTTGCTTCAGCATTGCTAGGTGCGACCAAAACATTGACTGCTACAAACCACGATTTTGGAGGAAAAAATTGCCAAACCCAAGATTACAAATCATCGCTTTTTCGAAAAAAAATAGTAAAAACCAAATACTAGAGAGCCCTCCCGAACAACAGAAACCCTGACTAGGGTATATAGGAAAAACTCTTAATTTTTGAGGAGAAAATTATAAACCCTCATAGAATAATTTTTTTAGGAAAAATTTATAAAACCCCAACAAGTAATTTTTAGGAAAAATTTACAAAACCAAACAGTTTTTTTAAATTTTTATATAAGGGGAAAAAGATTTAAAACCCATTAAAATCCAGATTTTTTTTTTTATAAGGAAAAAATTAAAAAAAAACCCAAAACTATTTTTTTTTTTTTTTAAACACAAACTCTAGCCGCAAGAGAGCATCCACATGCAGAAAAATCGGCTCAACAATTGGAGAATTCCGGCCAAGAGTACAAAGAAATCGCGCCCAAATCATGAACAAAGTCGTGCCCAGAAATCGCGCTAGAATGTGTGCCATCTAGCAGAGGAGATTTTCGTCCAAAAAGAAGCAAGAACGTGGCCACGAAGAAGTTTGTCCACCATTAAAACCCGTGCAAGTCAAAGATGACCTAGAAACAAGTTGTGTGCGCTAAGAAAAGAACGATGCAGAGATCGCAGGCGGCCACGAACACAGAAGACCCGATGTGGCTTGAAACGTGAACAAAGAGACTATGTGGGTAGGAAAAGAGGTCGCACAACCACGAAATTGCGTCGCGCGCAGGCAGAGAAGACGCGAAAACTTGTTTCAGAGGGTTCCGCGCCAAAACATAGACGAAAAATGCAAAACACGACCAATGCAAATGCCGCAGCAAAAACATAGAAAAATGGCACCCGAAAAGCTTCATGTTTTTTCTTAGAAAACCACCAGAAGGTCGCTTGCTATCAGGCCACGAATGCGCCCAGAAAAGGGTTTTGAAAAACACTTTTTGAGACCAAAAACCCGTGCCCAGAGAATCACGTTGATGATTTCCTCACGTGAAAAAAATATGTGAACTTTTTCCACGAATTACAGAAAATGTGATGATTATTACTCAAGAAAAGAGTACATTATATAGCAGGAGTAAATTACTGTAGACATTAAATGTCTACCTACCAACTACTGCTGACCATTAAACAAAAGAAGAATATAATATTCTAACACCCTCCTGTTGATGAGTGTTTTATCATCCACCAAACATCAGAATAAAAATGCCCAAAGACACTCTATCCTCTCTTGAAAAATCACCGCGTATGCTAAGATTGCGAGAAGATCATATGGCGATTCCAAGGTTTCTTTAGTCGGGTCTCGACGTGTGGATAAGCTCAATGGTCGTTGTGATAATGCTGGTAATAAACAAGGGGACTTACGTAGAAAGTCTGCACAAGCTAGGGACTTAGGAAATTTATCTTTAAAGGCTCTCAATTAGGACTTTCAATTGTGGATCTCAAAAAAAAATGGCAAAAGAATAGGGTTTAGGGGAGTCTAGTCTAAGCCTAAGAACTCAAGAGACAGTAAGGACTCGGTGAAGAGGAATAAACCACACTTTGTTTCGCCTCCTGCAGGACAACATACGCAAAGTGGGTGCAATCTTCAAGGGGTTTGTGAGAATAATTTTCACACCTCGAATGAGGTTGAAGTTAAGCTTCCACGTTTAAGAGCTCAGGCTAACTTTACAAATCAAATGCAAATCATCCATTCGAAAAAAGTATGAGCTACACTTCACCATCGAATCAATACGATCAATCTCTCATTCAATTTAACAACTTTTCAAAGCAAATTCTATTTAATCTAACTTTAACTCTAATCTATGGCGGAAGGCAATATGTAACCTCGCTTACTATTCAACAATAAGAAGTGATTCAAGGCAAATCATGCTCAAGAGCTTTTATCATTCAAAATAGTCTCAATGCGACAATATACATAATCTGTCTCCACACAAAATGAAAATGAGAGAGCACTAGTTTATATAGAGCTCCAAAAATGAAATGAAGGGCCGAGATTTAAAACAAGATCAACGGCCGAGATTATTACAACCAAACCCTAATTAGGGTTTCCCAAAATAACAAGAGTTAACCATCAGAAAACTATCAGAAAAGTGGCAGTTCCAGCTATAATCAAGGAGAGGCGTCCTTATCCATTTGAGTGGCATTGTGCTTGGCGAATCTGGACACTACTGCAATGACCTCGTCCATCGTGACAGGCGGCAGCATGCTGATCCGGAATTCAAGTCCGTCCAACTTCTCAGCACATCTAGCAAAAGTACCTTCCCAATCTGCCTCCTGCTTCTCAAAATCCTTTCGAATGGACGAGAGTCTTGCCACTCTCGCAAAGTCTTGTTTCAAGAAAGGTCCAGCGGTCGAGAAGAAAGTTTCTTGAACCTTATGCTTCAATCTCTCCAACTGCATGTCATTCTCTCGGATGACTTCACGGTCGAACACATCAGTAGTTATCATGCAAATCTTCTCCTGGATTTTCCTGACCTATTCTTCAATTCCAAGTCCATCGACTTTTGCCTTCTCCAAGACTTCTTCTCGTATTGTCACTGCCCAAAACCAGTGATGAAAATCATATGCTGCCCTTGCAGCAATCACCTTTTTATCAACTAACTCCTCCCTCGGAGTGCTCTTCAAAATTCTAAGGCTTGGAATAAGCCTTTCCTGCATATCCGGGATACCTTCCCACGTTTCTGCCATATCCATCAATCTGGAAAGAAATGAAGAGGTTCGTCCATAGGCCAGTGCCAACTTTTCCATGAACAATGCCGCTTCCATGCCTTCACTTGCCATCCAGTCTTGTGCTTCCCTGGCCGTCACCATTCCGTGCTCAACCTCCCGAGTCAGCTCCTGTGATGAATTGAGGAGAGGAGGAACGGTCGCATTGCCTTGATCAAGTGGCTGGGTCAAATGCTGTATATATTCTTTGAGACATTTGACCTCCTTTTTATATTCTTTCTTCTTGGTCACTTCCTTTTCTAGTCTCGCTTTAATGGACGAGACGGAAATATCTAACTCTTCTACTTCCTGACCTTTCGAGGTCGGACCAAGGTTAACAGTGGTTATAGCATACTCCTGTGGAGTGATTTCGTCCTGTGGCTTGTCCACTGTAGGCACTGCAATGTGCACGGAACGATTGCCTGTCTCGTTCCTTTGAATGGTGGAGAACTTCTTGGCGGGCTTCTTGACTGCAACCTGTTCTAATCTTGCCAAGAAATCGGCAGTATCATCTTCTTCTTCTTGTTGAGCCTCAGCAGGCACCTGGATTTTCATCCTCTCCAACAGCCAGTCTGGAATGGTCGACTGTTCGATGCCATCCTCTACTTGAACCTCGTCCTCGTTTGGAACATCCACTATCCCTCTGAGGGCGGAAATCATTCCTTCCTCTAAGGCATTATCCTGAGCTTCTAGGTCATTGTCTGAGCCTAAAATTTCTGTGCCTGTTGGTGACGCAGGCTCTTCATCATCTAGTTGAATAGGCTCATCATTTACTTCCTGAGCTGCAAGAGGTTCAAGCATTTCCACCAAGGAGTCATCTATATTGGCCACAAACTGGTCAATGTTCCTGGATGCTGCTGACCGAGAAGGCTCTCCTTTATGCCTCTTGGAAACAGGTTCAACACTTGGCATTATTTCTTTTCTTTTCTCTCCAATCCCGACCAAGTCTTGATGGGATGCACCAGCATTAGAGGAATATGATTCTGATTCGCTCAACAGATCATATGTGAGCGTGACTCCTTTCTGTCTTAATTCCTGAACATGATAATCGACCCACCACTGAGAATATTTCGTCACTGGCCTCATCAGGGTGGCTAGGTCTGCGTGCTCTGGCTCTGACCATTTTACTGGAGGGAGAGGTCGGCTTTCCTCAAAGCGAGGCTGGACGTGGTTTCCATCATCTTGGAGCTGATCAGGCACTCGACAGAACTCAATTGTTCTCATGAAATCCAAGGACATCCTGGACCACATTTTCCGTCTGACCTCATATTCATCCGCAGCATTTGCCCAGAAATCCTCCAATTCCATCCTGTGCTTATATTTTCTCCCTTCCACTGTCCGGATATTATGATGTGGGTCATAATTGACCCTGGACTTGTATGCCGTGAAAGGATACCATTGGATCTCTAGTCTTGCACTTTCAGCTGCCTGTGCGGATGGACAGTACTCTAGCATGTTCCCGATGAAGAATGGGAATGTGACGGACGCCTTCTTGGTCGGCCTCTGAATATTCTGGTACTCTTCTAATTGTCTTAAAACCTCGAGCAATATCATCCGATTAGTCGGATAGATAGGCAATTTATAGGGATTTCCAGTAAATCCCTGGATCCTGATATATGTGAATTTAGGGAACTGGATGAACCAAGACCCATATTTGCTGATAAGACTTTTTGCTTCATGGCTCAGCCTTTGGTGCACTCCTCCTTGAAGCTTTCTGGTGATATGCATTAGGAATGCATCATGCACCCTCCTGAAGTGAGTCTTCTCCTTCAACTGGAGCTGAGGATAGCAGTCGTAAGGCTTGAGCTCGTTCTCCCCGTTGCCAATTTTGCCTTTGCAGATCAATCCTGGATACTTGTATGATCTGGCCAACAGGTATATCACATATGAACTCATGTGAAAAGACTTGGTCTCTTCAAGGTTGATCAGTTGCTCATGGAGGTTGTCACTTATCATCCGTGACCAGTTGAACATTTTGACTCCAGAGGTGATCTCATCTATGAAATAGTACATCCAGCTCTCAAAGAAGGCGCCTTGTGGATTGCCAGCTATTCTGTTAAGCATCAGCACAATATCCCCAAAGTCTTCCTTGAAGTCCGTGCGGCGAGGCCTCTTGGGCAACTTCTTGATTGACGGCTTTGGCTTGTCCATCCAAACCTTGTTGACTGTTGTGGCGCACAAATCTGACTTGCTGTCATATAGCATTTTGGCTTCTTCTTTGGTCTTATAGACCGTTCTTGAATGTTCAGGGATGCCAAAGGTCTCCTGGATTGACACTTCGTTCAAGTGTGCCAAGATCCTTCCGTCAGGGGCGATAATCTGTCTTTTCTGAGCATCATAATGGTGAGCACACTCCACCATTAACTCTGCACAATCCATTGCCGGAGGGAATCCAGCTGCTTGGAATATCCCGCTTCTGACCATTCTTCTGGCTATTGTCGTGGGAAGTCCCTTCTGACCGTATACTCTTTTCTTGAATTCGTCAAAATCCACATGTCCGAGGTCAGTGTCCATGACATTCTTCCACTTTGAGATGACCTTAGTCTCCTTCTGAGCACCCTTGTTGGCGAACTTCATTTTCAGCTTCCTGGATAATACTCCTGCCGTGTCCGTCAACCTGCAGTCATAATATTAACATTAATAAAAAGACTTTTAAAATTATTTAAACCTCGTGCCTTGGATTTGAAAATTTGACTTTCAGCTGTTCACATAATAAATTTGCTGCGAAAAAGCAAGCTGAAAGTGACTTGAATGGAATTGAAAATTTTGCCAGAGCTTCGTCAAGACGACAGTACATGAAAAGATAGCAAATTTAATTGACCAATTACCAAACCTCAGTGAAGGAACGTTAAATGCAAATCAGATTTAAAAATCTGACTTTTTTTTGAAAAGTGCGCCCCTCTTCAAGAAGAATTCAGCTTTGAATAATTCTCCTTTTCTCTTCCCGCGAAAAATTCCTCAGCATAACACTGCTTCCCTCTCTGGGAAAATTCGACTTTGCTTATGGACGAATAAATTGCCTGACAATTTCGAGTAAGAATAAATTTCTCCTCAGCTATGTGTGAAAAAATGAGTTGCTGAAACTCATTACAATGCTGAGAGATTGAATTCGATTTAGCAACTGCCGTAATCTTTCTCGATCTCGATTTGTTTTTATTTTCCAAACAGGCAACTTTCCTTTTATCCTCCGACAAGGATCAGTCTCGAACTTATCTGGACAAATCTTACTGACCTTCAAAAATTCGATTTTTCTTATTTAATGTTTATTTTTTTGATTTTTCAACTTTTAAATGAAACATTAAATATTTTAATTAAATTCATGGTGAATTTAATTTTCTTTTTGTCGGTCTTCATCTCCGCCTAGCGTGCTTTACTTTCGTCCGATTCGTGTCTGGCAATTTTTGATTTTGTCCAAGGCATTTTAAGTTTCCAAATAGTTGAAAATTAATATTAAAATATTAAAATATTTTAATTAATTCCAACCCGTTCGTCTTGGACCCATGGCTATCTCGATCTTCCTTCCATTTTTCTTGGCTGAGAGTTTATTTTCCGATTTCATCCTTAATTTTGTCTAGCCAAACCAAATCTTAAGTCATTCCGTCGAGAATTTCATTGCCAGATCCCTATTTTTCTTTGCCGAGGCGAGATCTTAAGCTTATTTCACTCTGCCAAAGTCAAATACTTCCTTGCTCAGTCAAATTTTTCTAGGAAAAATCCTTGTCCGAATGTCTTCGTTAGGCGAATTTCCTTGATGTCTGACATATTCTTCCTCCTTCTGGCCAAGGACGATCCTTCCTTTCTCCCTGCCTTGCGCATTTTTCTTGGGTCAAAGTTGACAATTTCTCGACATTTTCTCCATACTTAGGCAAATTTTATCTCTTTTCCTTCATCGAGTTGGGCACATTTCGTTTTATTCTTTGCCATATCCTGATATTCTTTAGCACATGTCCTTTCAATCTTGGCATTTGTCCTCTTGAAAGTGTCACAATACTTGGCCAACGTCTTCATTTTTCATCCTTTTAGCCTCTGTACTTAGGCAAATATTCGAACCTCTTCTTAGACTTGGCATTAACACTTAGCCAAAAATCATCATCTTATCATCTTAGGCGGACTTCCTTGACATCTTGGACGAAGACCATGGATGTCTTTGATACTTTGTTAGCTCCCTCCAAGTGTATGGCGGACTTTGTAGATCTTTTGGACGGACACCATGGATGTCCCTCTTTCCTAGGGCGTACTTCCTCAACACTTTAGCTTTTATCTCAACATTTTATCCCTTTTAGAAATGATTCTCCACCCTTCACACTTAGCAGATTTCAAAATTTCCTTCTTGGTAGGCATCAACACTTAGAAACTTTTGATTTTTTTTCGCCACTTTATATGTCTAGGCGGACTTTTCATAACCTTCAGCCAAGTCCCACCTTTTAAGGGCGGACATCCTTAGTATTTTGGACGAGTCTTCAAGCATATGGCGGACTTCTAAGGCCTTTTGGACATCCTTTAGAGTAAATGGCGGACTTTGGGGGGTCTTTAGCATATCAAGGGCGGACTTTGAATGGCATTAGGATATCCCTCTTTGGCAGATGGCAGACTTTATAACCCCTTTGGACAAGTGTGGCGGACTTTGGAAGTCTTTAGGATGTGCATTTTAGTGGATGGCGGACTTCATGAGGTGCATGGACAAGGATGGTGGACTTCAAAGCTTGCAAGGACGTTGCCTCAAGATGCATGGCGGACTTCATAAGAGTCAAGGATGGTCTTGGGCGGACTTTAGAGCATGCAAGGATGTTCCTTTAAGATGCAGGGATATGCTTCCTAAGAGCTGGGTGGACTTTGGAAGATCCAAGGATGTTCTCCATTGCTGCTGGGCGAACTTCATGACTTCCAGATCTTCATACACCTTCCTTCATCCTTCCTTTATGGCGAATTTTCCAGACTTGAGCACATTTTTCACAGATTTCACCATTTTTGAGTTAATTTTTTATGATTTCACCCTTAGATCTGATTGCTCTTGAACTGGTTTTTCCAGATTTTGAGTGTTCTTGGTCTGATTTTCATGCTTTTTGAACCTTTTTTTTTGCAAATTTTCAAAAAATTTCAAATTTTTCATTTTGATTTTCTGAGAGTTCTATTGAGTTTTTCGAACTTCTGAGTGCGTTTTCAGAACTCGGGACCCTTCCAAAAATAGAAACTTTCCAAAAATAGAAACTTTCTAAAAATAGAAAAAGCAAACCCTAAAAAATAGGGAACCTCGTTTGGTCCAAAAATGCCAAAAATGAAAAATCGAAAAAACAACTTTTCCTAAAAAATAGGAAGTCTCAAAATTGGCCGAATTTACAGTCGATCTTCGTCTCTTGGGCCTTCTGAGCGCTTCCATGACGTCTACGCACTGATTCAAGCATGAACTACTGGCTTGGCTCGGGTAACTCTCGGCAAACTGACCTGAAACTCTTAACAAAGTGATCTCTCGTAACCGTGGCAAGGAGACATAACCCTAAAAACTAGCAGGCAACTGGGGGTCCCCATCAGCGATGGGGCGATGTGTGAAAAGGTCACAACACCTCCCTTAATGGTCAATTGTCTAACTAGCCTATAGAATACAATGTGTAGGTCGTTTCGTCACAAATTCTTCAGAACACTCCACTACTATGGAGACCCTCCTTGGATCTACAAAATGTTGATGACCAAGAGTACCAAAAACCGTCCAGAAAAGAATAGAGAAGGCTGCCCCTTCTTTAGAAAGCTTTGCAATAAGAGACAAGAGCCTGCCATTGACTTTGCCACTTGAGAGGAGTTTGCCACCAACCTTCCCAGAATCTGCAAAACTGCTGACCAAAAGTCATCACAAAATGTCCAACTGGATGTTGGATAACAGAGTTGTCCCTCCTTGAAACTATAGACTCACCGAGAACAGCTGCCACGATTTTGAGGAGAAATCGCCAAACCATCGAAACTTTTGCAGATGAGCACTACGCTCTAGAATAGACTGCAAGAAGTCAACTGTGTAGATGTTCACTCCAACAACTCTAGGTGCGACAAAACAGACTACAAAGTACGATTTTTGAGGAAAAAATCGCCAAACCCAGAAATCTGAAGATTACAAATCATCGTTTATTCAGAAAAAAAGGGTAAAAACCAAATACCAGAGAGCCCTCTCGAACAACAAAAACCCTGACTAGGGTATACAGGGAAAACTCGTAATTTTTTTGAGAAAAATTATAAACCCTCTTGAAAAATTTTTGTAAGGGAAAAATTGTGAAAACCCATTCAGATCTTTTAAAGGGAAAAAATATTAAAACCCATATAATGTGCTGCACAAAACTAGAAATGACAGACTATATCAAAAGATTTTTGCAAACCCTAGCCGCTAGAATCTGCTACACAAAAATCGAGGCACAAAAAACAAAGCACCTAGAAAAATTGGAGACCAACCCATTTGAGCTCTTGAAAAACCCACCAAGAATCTGCAATCGATTTTTTTTTTCCTTGAGACAGAGGGTCAAAACCCTAGACAAGCTTTCTGAAACCTTAGGTCGCCATTAAAAGACCAGAAAATTGTAGAAAAGTCTGGAAATCACGGGTATAGACACTTGGAAAGCACAAATAGAAAGAGCATAGCTTCAAGACAAAGAATTGAGCTCAGAGAAGTGCAGCAAAACATGGCCCGAACTGGTGAAAAACACGTCGAAAAGGAGTCAAAGGCCGCAGGTAGGAAACCCGTCCAAGACTCTTGCTCAAGAGATCTGAGAAATGCGGCCCTAAAAGCCACACGCACGCCACCTTCAGAGGACAAATACGCTAGGAAGAAAATGCGTCTAAAACATGTGTTCGAGGAGCTTCAAATCCCGCAAATGCAGGTTCAGAAAAGCGACTTTCTTTAGGGAAAACTCGTGGCCAGAAGCACGAAAACCCTAGCCGAGAGGAGCTGCCAAGATCAAACCAAAAAGCATCTTTAAAAAACGCAAAACTAGAGCAGGAAGAGACGCGGGCAGAAAACGCGACCCCAGTAGAAGATACGCGACCAGACTCTAAAAAAACACATGATCTTCAAAATCACGCCTTCTGTAGTAAAAAAACATGCGCCCGGGGGAAGAAAAATTCCCACGAAAATCTCAGACCACGTAGCCACGAATTTACCCAGAAACGAAGTTGGAAAAAAAATTCACTTTTTAGCAGACCAAAACAAATTCTCATGAAATTTTTGAAAAAACCCTCAATTTGGACTCACAAATACACCCAACAAAGTTTCAAAAGATCACACTCATAATCCTGGACCCTCCTGTGAAGGAGTTAGGCCCAGACTAGCTCTAATACCATGTTCAGATAGTGAACTGAACTGATAAAATGTGATGTTAACAATTACTCAAGAAAGAGTACATTTATAGAAGTTACAAAGTACTGTAGCAGTACTGTAGTCATTTAAGAAATGACCTACTTCTAACTACCTACTACTGTAAATATAATTGACCATTAAACAAAAGAAGAATATAATATTCTAACACTTACAGACATGGCATTTTCATTCTAGGGCTAGGCGCTTTGATTTTTGTGCCCTATCTACCTTCTTGGTTGGCATATAACATCATTGAAGCATTTTTGATCATTTTGGAGGAGGAGAAGTTATTTGCAGCAGGACTATTTACCTATCATCTTCAGCCATGCCTGCTAGTCGCCCTAGTTTAATATTTTGGTTCTTCTCGCATTCGGGTATTTTCTATTGTAAAAGCTTTTGAAAAGTAAATCAATAAAATCATCTCTTTGCTGCAATAGGGTTACCTGGTAGTTTAATATTTTTCATTTCTAGTATTTTATTTCATGCCTGGCATTATATTTCAAAAAATACAAAAAAAGCATATATTCAGCAAAAACACAAAAAAATCACAAAACAAACAAAAACAAAACAAGCAATCAATTTCAGAAATTCAGAGTTTTCAGTTGGGAGAAATTAGAGTTCTTATAACTTGCCAAACTGATGACAATATTGTACACAAGGACTTGTATACAAAATTGGAGTGTACTTTGCAAACTTGGACTTGGAGTGTACTTGGCAATTCAAATGAGTGCAATGGGGGTTTGGGGGTAGTACAAAACTTCATGGTGTACATCATTTTGATGAATTTTTAAGAGGAAAAAAACAATGTTGATAGAGCCAAAAAAATAGAGATTTTGGAGTGTTTAACCAACATATGATGGCGACTTGGGAAGGAAGTTGTCGTATGATGGTTGATGTCCATACAACATCAACCACCAAAACTCCACAATTCTGAACAATTCGCTGTATGATGTGGATGTAGAGTGATTGTCTGTAAAATACCGAACCAATTTTTTTTCGATTTTTGAATTACAATCAGCAATGCAACACACCTGTTAGGGTTAGATAAATCAAACCAGCAGTTACAATATAACTCTTTGCCAAGAATGCGCACTCAATCTCAACAAGAGAGAGGCTGTCATATGGCAAGAGGATCGTCAGTACAATAAATCAGAACTGCAACTGAAAGTAACTCAACACCAAGTATGTGCTACCCAAACCAGAATGGAATGAGGCGACCATTTGGTGGAGATTTAAAGAAATACAAATGCAACTTCGAATAAACTCAACACCCAGAATGTGCTTTCAAACCCGGAGTGGGAATGGAGCTACCATAGGGCGGAGATGTACGATATTACAATGCAAATCAAAGTAAATAGGCGGCAAGCCAGCCTCTTCCACTTATTCAGTGGGCAATTACAAACATGATAAGCAAAACTGAGAGAAATGCTGACAGTACTACTGTTCAGCTTACAATAAGAAGTAGAATGCCTGCAAGATCAAGGATTTAAGCTCTACAAGTTGCTGCAATAGTAAAGATGTCATCCACTAGGTCAATAATGAATTCCTAACACCCGTCCCTTGCTAATATGAAATTTTCTCAAGTCTGATCTGACAGACCAGCAACATGAATTACAGAACCAGCAATGCATAAACTCAATGAAAAGCTCACAACTCACTCATTTCTCACTCAAATTACATGAAAACTGATGCAAAACACTCTTAAAATGATGGCGCCTAGTTTAGTAATGAAAAAGGGCAGCTAAAAGTGGCTATTAATTAATGGCACGGATCCCAAAGCACTCCAGAAAGTAGGGCTTTCAAGAAATGACGAATTTGCTTTATAAAATCAGAAACTTCATTAAAAATCCCACAAATTTGCAAGTAAGGTCGCCCCAAGTAGAGAAGATGATATGACCAACACCCAGAACAATATCTTTTTTTATTTTTGATATATGAATGAAACTTCGAATCAGCTATGATATTCAACAACTCTAGAATATGACAGAAAATGCAAGTACTCAGCTACAAAATGCAAGATCATCAAAACAATGCAAAACCTCACTACAAATTCACTCAAAACAAACAAACCTCTCTACTAGGTGCTATCTCTCAAGCACGAAGTCGAGCCCAAGCTAGGAGGCATTCATTCTTCGAAGCAATCTAGCAACCATTCCGGCAGCATAACAATACTCAAGATATCAGATAATGAAAAAGAAGACCAAGACCTCCTTTTATAAACTTGTGATGACTTTTCCAGAAGCTTCTAGAAACCCTAACTTTCAAATTTGACTGTCTTCTTTTCCCTCCAATTTGGGCGCCCCCTTTCTCAAGGTTTAATTTAACTTTATTTTAAAATCTTTTCCTTCATAAAAAGGCGTCCTTTTCTCCAAGTAATATTTTTTGACTTTAGAAATATAAAATATTTCCTTCATGAGACAATACCCCTCAAGGTCCCCTTCTTTAAAACAACTTAAAGTCATAATACTAGGACAAGGGGTTATTTTATAAAATAAAACATTATTGTCATTAAAATACTTATTCCTCCAAAATGAACCCCTTATGCCAAAATTCAGAATTACCCAATGTCCGCCAGAAGAGGAAAGTTGACCGAGCTGGTGCTGACTGGACCACTGCCAAAAATAGGATTTACTAAAAATAGTAAATTCGGAAAGTTGCTTGGAATGTAATGCATGTGCCACCATTGCGAAGCTCTCTGAAAACCCAGAAGGAATCCAGAATCCGAACACCCAAACTCCAACAAACAAAACCCTGAATCTTCAAGAGAACTCACCAAGCAGTCGGAAACCCTAATTCTGTCTCTGATTAGCCAACAGCACACCAGGAAAAGGCCATCAATCATTGAAAGGAGCAATGCTAAAAACGGGGACATTACAATCCGCCCTTCCCAAAATTGCTTGTCCTCAAGCAATACCACCATAACTCCATAAAACTTAAGACTGATCCATACCAAAACAAGTATGATCCCAGGTTCCCAAACCCATCTCAGGAAGGTCCCACCATGCCGATGCTGCACCACTCTGATCACATTCGTGAAAACATCATGCCAATGCTGCACTAACCTTCCTTGTAACCCCAAAGTGTTACTATCCATGATACTCAAACTGAAAGATCTTAAAGGACTGAGACCAGCTTCATGCGACGTCTCATGTCCAAGAGGCCCAAAGTCAACAGTAACAATCATACCACTGTCAACCACAATTCTAGGCAAGAAGGATAGGCTGCTCATCTCAAAATCAAACTCCTCAACATACCTCCACATGGTAACAAACGAAGCCCTGATGGTAAAAGTGTCATCTTCAAATCTCCTTGCAAAGAGGAAATCAATCCTTTGCAAGAGCTCAACCAACTCATACTCACGTCTCCTCATGGAGCTACTATGCACCAACTGAATTATACTGACACCACCAAGAAGAATACAAAAAACTCTCATAGTTCCAACCTCATGAGTCTCAGAATGATGAATCAAAACAAGTTGTAGTTCGCTGTCCCGAACCAACAATGAGAGAAAACTCTCAAGGTTAACACCACAAACATTCATAAGATGAACTCCGAGAATAGGATAAGTGTGAAGGAACAAATAATATCTGCTATTCAAGGCTGAAGTCAGCGAAGTGCAATCTGATTTTAGTACTTCACACAAGAAAAAACAGCAGCACCAAAGAAATGCCCAAGTGTGAGTGTATGAGATGAGCATAGAGTTGCAAGTTAATCTCTCAAAAATGGCAGGAAAACATACTAGAGCAATCCCCAACTGAAAACTACCACCCTTTTTGCAAGTGATGAAGGACAAACTCTTCCGAACGAGAGTAACTCCACAAGTAAGATGGCTGGTCTGCCTCCAACCAGCAAGCTCATGTCCCAAAATCTGCCATAGTCTTGCCCAAGGATCAACGTCAAGAGTAACCAACTGTTCATCTTTCCAACCCATACTCAAAATTTCTCTCCAATCCATTTGTTGATGAACAAATGGGGCCATCAAGTGGTTGGTGAAGAGAAGAACAACACCCAAAGGTCTGAAAATTTGATCACTAACCCACCAAAAGTTCCTCTTTCCACCAGCCAAAAACTCCATCAACCCAAGTTGAGAATCCCAAGCATGGATACCCAATCGAAAGTGATTTTCAACACTCTGAAAAGAGAATTCAACACAACCCCAAGTGCTGGTCAAAACCAAGTGCATACTCATAAAATAGGCATCCCCTCTGATGAACCTTTGAAACCAACCCATGAAAGCTTCAACAACACTGGAACACGAAACATAAGATGACTTCAAATCCAACTCCCAAAATTGATTAGCATCACTCAACCCAAGGAATGGATTGAGAAGAATGCAAACACCATGTTCTGGTTCTTCTTTGTTCCCTTCTTCATGAGTAACAAGACTAAAATCTTCGCTTCTTGCTGCTGTACTGAAGTTGCCAGCAGCTACCAAATCTTGCCTTGTTAACACCTTGGTGTCGAAGATGTTGAAATCTCCTCGAATCAACACTTCCCATGTATAGACTTCATCCTCAAACCCACTTATGCATTCATTACTAATCAACAGACGTAGCACTTCCTCATGGAGTGATATCGAAGCATCCAAGCACTGGAAACCAAACTCAATTTCATTCTCCATTTCATCCTCTACTTCATAGAGAGGATTATCATAACTTTTCTCATCACCTTCTTGAAAAAGAGGATTGTCATAAACTTGAAAGTCATTCCTTTCATCTTGCTGCTCCAAATCTGCACATGCAACCTTTGATTTTCTTGTGAAACCTTCAAGATCAAACTCCTCTTGAAGACTATCAATCTCATCAATTACTTGCTTGATTTCTCCAGCTCTTCGTGCACCCTCTTGCTCCTTGAAAAGTTTGAAATCTGCAAACTGATCTTCAACCTTTCTTAGAGCCAACTGAGTTTCTTTCAACTTGTCCTTTGTTGATTTAAGCTCCAAAGTGAGCTCATCAACCATACTCTCCCTTTCTTCGAAAACAATGAAGGCCTTCTTTGCAGATTCAACGGCATGATCTCTATCTTCAATCAAGCCTATGTACTCGGATTTCATGGTCTCCAAGGAATCTTTGATTAGTTGCAATTTAGGAAGAGCAACTTCATCCTTAACTCCACTTTGTCTCTCTTCAAACTGAGCCTTCCAATAGAGATCATCAACCAAATTGTGTGTGCGATCAAATAGGGATAGCGCTTGCACTTCTTTTTCAAAAGATACCTTGCATTGATCTTTCCACTCATGCACATGCAAAGATGGTGAACTGCTGATAGGCTGCAACTGAAAATCAGAACTTTGTTTTTCATCTTTGCTACCCTCATAGCTGCTCCAAGACTCCTTTCCTTCACCACCTACTAGCTGAAATTGCTCAATATCACAAAGAGAATTAGACTCCACAAATTCTTCAATCCAATGCTTACAACCAGCTTCAAGCATTGATAAATTGGATTTGTGTTTAGGAACTCCATCAAACTTTCCATCGTCAAGAGCCATATGATCTTCAAGCTCCACTTCCACTTCACTGTCTTCATGATCAAAGTTTATGGCAGCCCCCTCATAGCTTGCAAAGCAATCAGAATTTTGAACTTCATCAGGATCAAAGGGAAACTCATCCCACACAATTTCTTTGTCATCACTAAATGCCTTCACTCCTAGATCCCAAGTGCTAGAGGATTGATTGTTTTGATCAAAAGGAAAGTGCTCTTTGTGCTTCTCTTGGAGGGTTGACTCTTTGAATAGGTCACCACCCAACTCACTTAAACTGATATCTTCATACATACCTCCCTTCAATGGCTTGGTTTGAAGATCAAACCCAAAACCACCCTTGACATTGTCACTAAAATGAAGTAAAGAATCTTTAGTGCTAGCTGTTTGGGAAACCTTATCATCTATATCTTCAATGAACCCATCATCTATAGGTATTTTTCTGATCTCATCATGAATAGTCATATGTATGCCAAAAAGGTCTTCTTGATCACTTGTCATAACTTCATCTTGTGAAAACTCTTGAGGAGTTTGAACAGCAACAAGAGGAAAACTATCCATCACTAAATCTTCAACAAGAGGAGGTACAAACACATCGAAATCATTACCAACATCATCACTTTGGTAACGGTCATAAGCTGATTCAAAGACACCAATAGTATTTCCTTCAACTTGCTCTTCTTCACTTGCTATCACATGCAAGTCAAGGGGCGTATTATGAGTCTCTACCCTTAACTCTTCACTTGCCAAGGTATCTTCATCAAGCTCACGTTCATTTTGATGTGATATGTGCACCTTGTTTGTGCCATCTTCAATGCTAGATGACTGATTTTTCTCTTCAACTTGCATATTTGTCGGCTGCAATTCACAAATAGGCACTTCATCTCCTTCCTTCTTTGATTCTTCAACCAAAGCTTGTTCTGCTTCCCTTTTTATCATTTTCCTAATGTGGTCCACCATCTTCGACTTTTCGGGCTCCAGTGACGCCACACACTTCAAATGGGAATCAAATGAAACATTGTACCTATAATCATATGGCATGTTTTGATATTGCTCGCGGAGTTTGGCAGCCTCATCTTCACATTGTCTTTTAAACTGTTTGGCATATTCAATGAAGTCCCTTACGACATCACTAACCTTTCCTTCCTCAGATGCCATAGTTGAATCTGACTTCTCACGACCCATAGACCTTAGAAAATGTAACATCTTTGAAACTTCTGAAAGCTAATACTGAACTCAGCTCTGACCTCTGATGTAGAATCTGTTTTCTCTATCAAGTGAACTCTGATGGGCACAGGATGGCAGGATCTTGGCTCTGATACCACTGTAAAATACCGAACCAATTTTTTTTCGATTTTTGAATTACAATCAGCAATGCAACACACCCGTTAGGGTTAGATAAATCAAACCAGCAGTTACAATATAACTCTTTGCCAAGAATGCGCACTCAATCTCAACAAGAGAGAGGCTGTCATATGGAAAGAGGATCGTCAGTACAATAAATCAGAACTGCAACTGAAAGTAACTCAACACCAAGTATGTGCTATCCAAACCAGAATGGAATGAGGCGACCATTTGGTGGAGATTTAAAGAAATACAAATGCAACTTCGAATAAACTCAACACCCAGAATGTGCTTTCAAACCCAGAGTGGGAATGGAGCTACCATAGGGCGGAGATGTACGATATTACAATGCAAATCAAAGTAAATAGGCGGCAAGCCAGCCTCTTCCACTTATTCAGTGGGCAATTACAAACATGATAAGCAAAACTGAGAGAAATGCTGACAGTACTACTGTTCAGCTTACAATGAGAAGTAGAATGCCTGCAAGATCAAGGATTTAAGCTCTACAAGTTGCTGCAATAGTAAAGATGTCATCCACTAGGTCAATAATGAATTCCTAACACCCGTCCTTCGCTAATATGCAATTTTCTCAAGTCTGATCTGACAGACCAGCAACATGAATTACAGAACCAGCAATCATAAACTCAATGAAAAGCTCACAACTCACTCATTTCTCACTCAAATTACATGAAAACTGATGCAAAATACTCTTAAAATGATGGCGCCTAGTTTAGTAATGAAAAGGGCAGCTAAAAGTGGCTATTAATTAATGGCACGGATCCCAAAGCACTCCAGAAAGGGCGCCCTACAAGGAATGACGAATTTGCTTTATAAAATCATAAACTTCATATTAAAATCTGCAAATATTCATGAAGGGTCTCTTCCAACAGAGAAAACCAATGAGACAATACCCAGAACAACTCTTTTTGTATTTTTTGAATTATGAGTGAAACTATAGATTCAGCCCTGTTATCAGCAACTCCCGAAAATGACATAAAATGCAATAAACTGAACTACACAAGTAAACCCAAACTACAAATGCAAACCTCACTACAAAATGTCACTCAAACAAGCAAACCTCTCCACTAGGTGCTATCTCTCAAGCACGAAGTCGAGCCAAGGCTAGGAGGCATTCATTCCTCGAAGCAATCCTGTTACCATTTCGGCAGCATAACAATATAGAAGTCATAAGATGTCCAAAATGAAGACCCAAAGCTCCCTTTTATAATTTTGAGAGTACCCTCCGGAAGCTTCTAGAAAGAAACCCTAATTTTCAATTTTGTCACTGTCTTCTTTTCCCTCCAATTTGGGCGCCCCCTTTCATGAAGTTAATATTTCTTTATTTTAAAATCTTTTCCTTCATAAAAAGGCGTCCTTTTCTCCAAGTAATATTTTTTGACTTTAGAAATATAAAATATTTCCTTCATGAGACAATACCCCGCAAGGTCCCCTTCTTTAAAACAACTTAAAGTCATAATACTAGGACAAGGGGTTATTTTATAAAATAAAACATTATTGTCATTAAAATACTTATTCCTCCAAAATGAACCCCTTATGCCAAAATTCAGAATTACCCAATGTCCGCCAGAAGAGGAAAGTTGACCGAGCTGGTGCTGACTGGACCACTGCCAAAAATAGGATTTACTAAAAATAGTAAATTCGGAAAGTTGCTTGGAATGTAATGCATGCGCCACCATTGCGAAGCTCTCTGAAAACCCAGAAGGAATCCAGAATCCGAACACCCAAACTCCAACAAACAAAACCCTGAATCTTCAAGAGAACTCACCAGCCAACAACACACCAGGAAAAGGCCATCAATCACTGAAAGGAGCAATGCTAAAAACGGGGACATTATATTGTCACTTGGGGAAGGGCATATGATTGTTGGCAAGAGAGGACCATACGATACAAGATGTGTTGGACATCCAGATGATGCAGGAGGGTGAGTGCTATACCAATGAACACTGTACGTTGCTAAGAAGTGTCCAAGTTGTATTGTGAAAAAGGATGTCATACGATGAAAAGAGCTGCCCAAGATCATATGATGTAAGAAGGATGTCATACTATAAGATTTGGCTGAACAATGAATAGTCATCATACCATGTGAAGAGGTCATATGATGTGCTTGAGTTTCATGCTGAGTGATGTTGTACCATGATGTCGTATCAATTGAGGTTGTTGTACGATGGGAAGAGGTTGAGGTTGTAGTATGGTATACAAATTACTCCCTTCTTGCTATGCAATGTGATGTCCCCATCCTAGTCAGCGAAGCTGGATACGTGGTTAGCCTATTATTTCGATCCTCGTAGGCTGACAGATGTGTGCAGAGGATCAATTGAGTGCCACTCCAAAGGTTCGGAGCCTATCACTGGGGTGCTTGTTTCGTGCTTGGGCCTCTTAATCCTTCAGAGGGAGCCGAGACTTCTGGCTTAGAAAGTCTCCTGACAGCTGAAGTTAAGTTATTTTGGGTGGCACTGTCTGCCTGTTTAGCCTTCCGGAGTCACCCTACTACCAGCTTCTGACGAAGGGGAAATAAACGAGTATTTTAATGGATTATTGAATACTCAATATTTTGACTTTATATTAAAGTCACTTTATTAATGTATTTAAATATTAATAATTAAATGGTATATTATAAAGTATTTTTAATACTTTATAATAAAGTGAAGAAGTTGATTATAATGAATAATTATTTATTCATTTATTTGGATGCCATTTAATCAATGATTTTTCCTAAGTCAAGTAAGGCGCATTTAACCATTTATTTAAATGATTATTAAAAGGAGGATTTGGGTCGAATTTTTAAGAGGAGCTATATATATTCATTGAAGACAAATCGAACTCTTATGATTTGATTATTCGATTTGTCTTCTATTTGCTCTGAGCATTGGAGTTTGCAAAACCTAGGGTTTCAGCAGACGAACGATTTTGGAGAACGATACCTCTTTAGAATCTGGCATACTAAGACTGTGCAATACCAGTTGAAGATTGTCTACTTGGTAACTTCACACAGAAGTTGCAGTTGAGATTATTGATTGAATTCAGATAGAGTTTGGAGAGAATATTCATCAATCATTTGGGGCGACCTTTTCAGAGTTCTTACCACAGGGATCTGGCACTATTTTCAATAAAGCCGTACCATATTTATTATTGCTGCTAGGCCGTACAGATCTGTACTTGCAGGGCCGTACTCCTCTTTAGAAGAAGAAACGCCTTCAGCTTTCAACTTCTGACAGAGGGATCCAGTGCGCCTTGGGTTTCTGGAGATTTCTCTTTGTTCTGTGCTAGAGATTCATGTTATCCGTACAATCTTCTTCATTCTTTCATGTGGCTGCAACAGCAATCAGGTTCCTTTGAAATAAGTAGTATTTCATTCATATGTTCAATTTTTGATATTGTAAATGCTCTGGAAACTAAATAAATTGATGCGCCTATATCTTTTGAGCATTTTCCAAGTATATTCATTGCCTTAGGATTTATTATGAATTTTTAAGCAATTTAGATCAAAATCGCAGCTTCTTTTTTATTATCAAAAACCTCGAAAAAAATACAAAACACACAAAACTCTCAAAAAAACAGTATTTACAGTTAGGGCTTGGGCAGAGAGTCACCTGGACTCTTACAGTGGTATCAGAGCACAGATTTTCTGCCATCTGGTGCTTTTTCAGTTGCTTTTTCAGAATACAGAGTGCTTTTTGGTTGCTTTTTCATGAGTAGAGACATTATTCATTATACCAAGGGTACAGGAACAGGTAGAGTTGAGGATTGGACAGGTCCACCTATTCCTGAAGGTGAGACAGTGTCAGGAGTATTGGGTATTCACAAATCTAGCTCCAACAGCAGCGAGAACAGTGTTGCAACCCTGATGGCAGACCGTGAGATTCTTGCAGAGACATGTAGGGATTCAGGGAAAGCGCATGCAGAGGGCGACATTACTGATGAGGAGTTCAAACGTTTGCACGATAATATGATGGACACGATGTCCCAGTTGATGGGCACTATCAGGCAGTATACTCCATTCCAGCCGCACTATATCCAGATCGGAGAGTCGAGCAGGACTGCAGGAGTGGAACAACCTTTGGCATCAATACCATGACAGCCGTCACCGATCTATCAAGAGCGTAGGCCTGGACAACCTACATTCTTACCTAGAGAGACCCCACCTCCGACTCCAGGGGCAAAGCAGCAGGGGCAACATCAGGAGTTTCAATCACATAATGGCATATCAGTAGCAGATGTGACTAGGTTTCACGGTGAGTACCTATCATTGGCACCTGAGATCAGGCAGGCATTATCTTTTCATGAGTTTATGGATGTTCATAAACCTAGAGGAGGAGGCAGATTTGACCGTAGAACTCCTCAGCACCAGCAGCCACAGCCACAAGTGAACAGGGACTTGCAGTACGCAGTCAGCAAAATCACCTTGCCATACTTTGATGGGTCTGATAAGACATCAGCGAGGTCGTGGGTCCAGAAACTGGACAACTATCTATCACTGAGACCTATGCAGGAGGACAAGGCCATTAAGTTTGCTACTTTGCATCTTGATGGGCTAGCGCATGATTGGTGGCATCACGACATGTACACACTTGGCCACCATGCAGTTAATACTTACCAGGAGTTCACCAGCAGGCTCATAGAGCGTTTTGATAAGAAAGATCCGGAACTCTACTTCAGAGAGCTAGCACAGCTTAGACAGACAGGTAGTCTGGATGCTTATATTGGTAAGTTTTAGAGGGTTGCAGTCATGGTGACAGGCATTTCAGAACGGAGACTCATTATACTCTTCGTTGAGGGGTTGACAGAGCCTATGAGAGGTTGGGTCAAGGCATTTGATCCTCCTACCCTTCAGGAGGCCATGAGGAAGGCACGGAACATGGAGCTTGCAGCACCTCGCAGCAAGTTCACTCTAGGTTCGACACCCTACACGAGGCCAAATAGGTCTTTTGACAGAAATAGGCCCTTTGACAGAAGGAAGGATCAACCGGATCCTAAGAGACAGAATGCACCACCCTTTGACAGAGAAACACTGAATGATTTGCGGAAGAAAAAATTGTGTTTCTGGTGCAAGGCACCCTACGATGAAAAACATGTATGCCCACTTCGTCCTAAGGTCAAAAACAATAAGATGGAATGGTTTTATGAGGGCGAAGAGCAATCTGATCTGTCAGACCAGCAAGCTGATTCTGAGCATTCAGATGATGACAGGTCCGAAAATGAGGGTGAAAACGAAGGAGGAAGGAAGCTACAGGAAGCCCATTTGACTAGCCTTCAGAGAGATGGGTCGTTTAGACTTCACGGGCTCCTAGCAGGTCAGAAAGTGATCACTTTACTAGATACGGGTGCTACACATAATTTCATTGATGCACGATTGGTGGAGAGACGTGGCATTCAGACAGAGGCGTTTGAGGGTATTCGAGTCAAGGTGGCTGATGGGTACACCCTCAGATGTGACCGAAAGATTACTGACCTTCCACTGCGACTGAACAACTATGAATTCAAGACAATTCTATGTTGTTAATATGGGAGATACTGATGTGGTGTTAGGGATGGCATGGTTGCACGATTTGGGTGAGTTCACACTCAATTTGCGAGACATGGAGATGAAGTTCAAGGTTGATGGGAGACCTCATGTCATCAAGGCTATTAGAGACAATAATCTGAGGATGGTTTCGTTCAGACGGATGGAGAGACTCATTCATCATGATATGGTTGACTGGGCGGCAAAGTGCATGTTGATGCCAGCTCAGCAGGAGCAGCAGAAGGGTGAGTACCACCCAGACATTCAGATACTGAGAACTAAACACTCCAAAGTGTTTAGCGACATTCCACCTGGTAGACCACCAGATAGAGGCACTGAGCATATCATTGAGTTGGAGGAGGGCGCAAAGCCCGTTATGATCACACCTTACAGACATCCGAAACGACTCAAGGATGAGATAGAGAAGACCATCAATGAGTTGTTAGCTATGGGGCATATTAGACCTAGCAAGTCACCTTTTGCTTCATCGATTGTATTGGTGAAGAAGAAGGATGGATCACTCCGGATGTGCATAGACTACCGACAGCTCAACAAAAGGACAATTAAGAACAGGTACCCTATACCACGCATCGATGAGTTGATTGATGAGTTACACGGTGCTATCTTCTTCACGAAGATTGATTTGAGATCCGGGTTCCACCAGATTTAGATGAGGGAGTAGGATATTGAGAAAACCGCTTTCAGGTGTCATTGCGGTCACTTCGAGTTCTTGGTTATGCCCTTCGGCCTAACCAATGCACCTGCCACCTTTCAGGCTACTATGAACAGGGTCTTCAGTTCTCAGCTGAGGAGATTTGTATTGGTCTTCTTCGACGACATTCTGGTATATAGCAGGTCATGGGAGGAGCATTTAGCTCACTTAGACGCAGTGTTGGGTATCTTGGCTGATGAGTCTTTCTATGCCAAGGAATCTAAGTGTGAGCTAGGTATGGAGGAGTTGTTGTATCTGGGGCACATCATCAGTGCCAAGGGAGTGAGTATGGACCCTGAGAAGGTCCGAGCTATAGTTGAGTGGCCAGTACCTGAGAACCTTACGCAACTCAGAGGCTTCATTGGGTTGTGTGCTTTTTACAGGAGATTTGTTAGTGGGTTCTCACGTCACGCTGCACCCCTTACTGATTTGACAAAGAAGGGGGCTTTTACTTGGTCACCACAGGCGCAGGAGTGCTTTGACAGGTTTAAGGTGATGATGACCTCACGTCCAGTGCTAGCATTGCCTGACTTTACGAAGTCATTTGATTTGTTTTGCGATGCTTCAGGAGAGGGCATTGGTGCCGTTTTGATGCAGGAGAGACATCCTATTGCTTTTGAGAGCAGAAAGCTTAGGGGTCCTGAGAGGTTCTACAACATTGACGACAAGGAGATGCTAGCCATTATGCATGCTTTGGCTAAGTTCAGGCAATATTTGGTAGACAGCAAATTCAGTGTTCGTACAGACCATAACAGCCTGAAACACTTCCTTGGACAGCGAGACCTGAATGAGAGGCAGCAAAAATGGGTTAGCAAACTGCAGACGTATGACTTTGACATCACCTTCATTAAGGGGAAGCAGAATATTGTAGTTGACGCCTTGTCTCGTAGACCTCAGTTGAATGCCATGGCACAGATCACAGAGGATTGGAGGCATCGAATTATTGCAGAGTATGCTAAGAACCCATGGGCTTCTAGCATTGTTGACAGGACAGAGCAGGATGATAGGTACACTATTGAAGATGTCGATCATTTACAAGGAGCGGATTTTTCTGGTTCCTAGCTCTGAGGTGAGGGTTGCAGTTTTGAGAGCCTTTCATGATCTCTCTATGGCGGGCCATCCCGGGTACTACAAGACATATAAAATGGTTCGTGAGTGGTTTACTTGGAAAGGGCTGAAAACTGATGTTTTATAGTATGTTCGAGAGTGTTCTGTTTGCCAGCAGAACAAGCAGGAACACACATATCCTGCTGGATTGCTCCAGCCACTTCTGATACCTGATAGGAAGTGGGAGTGTTTATCAATGGACTTTATCACCGGTTTGCCGAAAGCCCAAAGTAAAGATTGCATCTACGTAGTGGTTGATTGGCTGACTAAATATGCACACTTCTTCCCGATTACTACTACCTTCACAACATAGCAGACTGCAGAGCTCTTCTTCAGAGAGGTATTTCGATTACATGGGTTGCCCCGGACGATAGTCAGCGATAAAGACAGTTGGTTTATGAGCAACTTTTGGCAGGAGTTGTTCAGGCTTTGTGGGACCGAATTGACTCCGAGTACCAGCTACCATCCGCAGACAGATGGGCAGACAGAGATTGTCAATAAGTGGGTGGAAGGTTACTTGCGCAATTACATAGCTGGACAGCAGACAGCTTGGGTGAGGTGGATATACCTCTGCGAGTATTGTTATTACTCGACTCACCACATGACAATACAGATGACACTCTTTATGGCTTTGTATGGGTATGAGGCGCCCAACCTTTTGGACCTGATATTGAGTGATAACAGAGTGCCGAGTGCAGGGGATATGATGCAGAGTCAGCAGGACATTTTGAGGTCTCTCAGAGACAATATCCAGCGGGCACAGAATCAGCAGAAGCAGTATGCTGATTAGAAGAGTGTAATGTCCCCTTCTCAAACCTGATCTTTCCAGTGACCGTTGGCCTTTTTCTGGAAACCCGAAGGCTAGTCGGAAGGTAAAATTAGGGTTTCCTATTTTTGAGGTTGTCTTTGCTCGGAGTTGGTGGATTTGATGGCGGATTCTTTCTGGGTTTTCAGAGAGCTCCGCAGTGGTATGTTCATTTCGGCATTCAGAGCATTTTCTGGAATTTACTATTTTTAGTAAATTCTATTTTTGGCAGCTTTTCAGTTGGGCTCAGCTTGGTTGACTTCCTGCTTCAGTTTGGTCAGTTGACTTGCTCAGTAATGGCTTCAGGGCACATTCAGAGAGATAAGTTGAGTCATTTAATTAAAAAGGTCACATTTTAAATATTATATTTTAACGTTGACCCCTTGGCCTAATCTATTGACTTAATGTTGTTTTGAAAAGTGGTCTTTTGAGGGTGGCGCCTTCATTAAGATTATTTTATTAATTTCCAAAGTCAAAGCAAGCTTCACGTGGGCGCATTTATCAAGGTGTTGAATTTAATTAAAATATCAATATTAAGTTTGAAAGGAAAAGGACGCCATTTTGGAGAAAGGATTAGGGTTTTGACATTGAAGTGGATTTTAGGGTTTCGTGAAGTCAACAGGAAGTTATAAAAGGAAGACTTTGAGCATCATTTCTGATCTTTGGTCTACAGTACTGTTATGCTGCCGGTTTGGCTCTGGATTTGCTTCGTGGAATGAAGGCCTCCTAGCTCGGGCATCGCTTCTTGTTTGTAAGACAACAACTAGGGGTGATTTTAGTCTAGTTTATGAGTGCATTGGAATTTGTGCATTGTAATCTGCATTTCTCTAATTAGGTTAAGTTTTTGGCATATTAGATGTTCTGGTTTTTGCATGTTTGCTACAGCAGATGAAATATACTGGGCCAATTTTTTCAATTTCTCAATAGCAAATTACAATGAATCAAGCACCCGTTAAGGTTAGTTTGAAATCCCAAACGATGCTGAAAGTAACTCTAACCAGAATGTACACCAGGATCCCGATGCGGGCAAGGTGTGAGCATTGGTCAGAGGATCTCAAAGGAAAAATGCTGAAAAGGAACTCTAACCAAGAGATGCGCCGGCAAGCGACAAGCATTCGGTCAGAGGATCCCTATCTAATTGCAATACTGGAAAAAGCTCAACACCAAGCATGTGCTACTCAATCCATGATGGATAAGAGGCGACCATATGGCGGAGACTTGTAAATACACAATGCAAATTAAGATAATAGGCGGCAAGCCAGCCTCTTCCACTTATTCAGTGGGCAGTTACAAACATGGAAATTGCAAGAATATTAGAATGCTGACAGTACTACTGTCCAGCTTACAATATGTGAAGAATGCTTGCAATAACAGAAATTTAGAAGTCTTTAATCAGAACAATGCTAATTATGTCTTCCCCAATGATCTCCAAGGCTGTCTAACACTCACTTAACTCTAAAAACCACCCTAAATTCAGACTGATATGACTGTAACAAGGTCTGAAACTGTTAACCAGCAACACAGAGTTCTTATTGAAATGATCACAGCTCCCTAAATACTCAACCAAATGACCCCAAACAAAATGCAACAGCTTCCTCTAACCAGGGCGCCCAAGTAAGACCCAAGAAACCAACCCAAACTGCTGTATTTTATTTTTTCTCAAATCCCAATGCAAGTACAAAAGTACGGCCCCAAGAGAAGGGCGATTTTCTCATATAAAAATCAGCACTTGATTAAAAATTATGAAACTTCACAAATGTTGGCGCCTTCCCTAGACAAATGCAAATATGAAATACCCAGAATGCAATCTTTTTGTATTTTTGAAATATGAGTGAAAATGACAATTTAGCTATGAACTCAGCAACCTCTGAAAATGACATAAAGTGCAAACAACTGAACTACCAATGCAATTAACTCTCAACAAAGCATACCTCACTACAAAATGCACTTAACACAAGAAATATCTCCACTAGGTGCTGTCTCACAAGCACGAAGTTGAGCCAGGCTAGGAGGCATTCATTCCTCGAAGCAATCCTCTCACCATTCCGGCAGCATAACTTTACTCAAGAAGTTGGATAGTGAAACTGAAGACCAAGACCTCCTTTTAAAGACTTGAGATGACTGTCCAGAAGCTTCTAGAAACCCAGCATTTCAAATTTTGAGTAACTCATTTTCCCTCCAAAAGTGGCGTCCTTTTTGCCTTAAGCAAATTTGACTTTTTAAATTACAATAAACTCCAAGATGGGCGTCCTTTTCTCCAACATTGATTTTTGAACATTAGAAAATATAAAATAACCTCATGGGGCGCCACCCCTTCAAAATCCACCTTTTAAAAACAACTTAAGTTCCAACACTAGGCTAAGGAGGGGGGTCAACAGCAAAATATAACATTAAACATGCCTTTATTAAAAATAATTCAACTTATCTCTCCAAACGAGCCCCAAAGCCAACATGGAGCAAATCCAACTGAACATACTGAAGTAGAAGGTCAATCGAGCCGAAACCAACAGGACCACTGCCAGAAATAGAATTTACTAAAAATAGTAAATTCGTGAAAGTGCTCAGAATGCCAAAACGAACACATCACTGAAAAGCTCACGAAAAACCCAGAAGGAATCTGCAATTCAAACGCCAATCCGTGAGCACAAGAAACCACCAACCAAGAAACCCTAATTTCACCACCGAGAAGCCTACGGGTCTCCAGAATAGGCTAACGGTCAATCAGAAGAAGTCATGCTCGAGAAGGGGACATTACAGCAGATCTGTACTTTTTATTTGTAAATCAAAAAAGACAAAAAATTGTGTTATGGGTATTGCATAATTCTATCCATTCAGACTAGGCGCCCTTGTGTGCAAACTTGGGGAATTTTTAGAGAGAATCCTGATTTTTAATAAAGAAATCGCCCCTGTCAGCTGGGCCGTACCTTTCAGCTGTCTTGGATTTCGTGCATTAAATAAAGCTTGCAATTTAAGTCTGCTTCTTGTTGTTAGTTTGAGCGCCCTCATGATAGCATTGTTTTGCATTGAATACCACGCCATTTGAGTAATTAGGGAAGGAGTTATGAGCTATTCAAGAAATCTGTATGCAGCTAGTTTGTGAATGAAAAATGCAGGTCTGTTAGAACAGTTCGTAGAAATCTGCAACTTCATTCTTGGATAGGTGTTGAGAGCTCTCAAAGTTCTTGCGGAGACTTCATTGGGATTGCCCAAGTTGAAAGAGGTTGGATTTGTTTATGCTCTTGCAGTTTTAAGCTTTACTTCTCAGCAAAGTAATCCTCTAATATTGTTGCAACTCTCTTCATATGCTGACTCGCATTGTTAAGCAAGATATCATTTTTATATTGTAAGTTGGCAGTAGTACTGACGGCAATTTAGATTCTTGCTTTATCAGATTGTAGTGCTCTTCTTACTCTCAGCATTTGATATTGTATTTAATCTACCTCCGCCCTATGGTAGCTACTTTCCCATTCTGGGTCTGCAAACACATTCTGGGTGTCGAGTATTTCCAGCTTTCTGCATTTCTTTTCAAGCATTGTTATTTGTAATCACTCCGCCATATGGTCACCCCTCACTCCATTCTGGATTGGGTAGCACATACTTGGTGTCGAGTTCCCTTTCCGCAATTAGAGTAGAAGATCCTCTGACCATATGCTCGCCATCATCGGCGCCATTCTTGGTTAGAGTTCCTTCCAGCTTGTTTTCGTATTTAGATCCTTTGACCAATGCTCACACCTTGCCCACATCGGGATCCTGGTGTACATTTTGGTTAGAGTTGCTTTTGCACGTTTTGGTTTATCTTCTAACCTTAACGGGTGCATTGATTGTAATTTGCAATTTGATAAAATCAAAAAAAAAAAATTGGCTCGGTATATTTCAGTGGTATCAGAGCCAAGATCTTGCCATCCTGTGATCATTTTGCCTATGAGTGACAGAGAAAAGAGGTACATTGCAAGGGAAGACAAGAAGGTTGGAAAACAGTTCCAGCTCTATCAGGCTCCAGAAGGTCAGACAGCTTCAGAAATCTTGAGGGCTCATTGGGAGTCTTCTCAGGAAATAGACATGGCAGAGGGTGAGAGATCAGTTGGGGATAACGAGAGGCCTACCCATAACAGAGATGACAGTGGGAAAGGAAGAGAAAGATCAGTGAGTCACAGAAAGAGATTCGAAAGAAAGATGGATGCCTTGATGGACATGGTATCGCTTATGATGGGAAAGGTGGGACAGAACACCATTCCACAGAACAACACTGGGCATAGAGGAGAGCACAGTGCTTCCAACCAGCATGATGGACATGCTGCTTAGCATACTTCAAACCACACTTATGTCTCATCCAGGCCCTTCAAACCCACCTTCGTGGCACCGGTTAACACTCAGCCAGATCCTAAAGAGAATGCTTCATTCGTGGAGCAGTTGAGACTTGGTCGTGCAGAGTATGATTCTTTACCTGTCGACATCAAGATGGATATGTCCTACAATGACTTCTTGGATCATAAAAGAAAAAATAAAGGACAGGGTAGACAATATGATCAAAGAAGGCCATCAACTCAAGGAGACTTGTATCAAGCTGTTAACAAGGTTATACTTCCACACTTTGATGGGAGTGATAACAGTTCAACCCGAGCTTGGATACAAAAGCTGGATAACTATCTAGCTCTCAGACCCATGGTAGAGGAAGAGGCGATCAAGTTTGCCACGCTACACCTTGATGGGGTGGCGCACGAGTGGTGGTACCATGGCCTAGTTACTTTGGGTCATGGGTCTATCACAACTTATGATGAGTTCACCACTAGGCTCATCGAGAGGTTTGAAAAGAAGGATCCTGAAATTCATTTCAGAGAACTTGCACAATTGAGACAGTATGGCACAGTTGATGCCTACATTGCGGAGTTTCAGAGACTCTTAGTCATGGTGACTGGAATCACGGAGAGGAGATTGGTGATCCTTTTCAGTGAAGGTTTGACAGAACCACTCAAAGGGTGGATTAAAGCCTTTGATCCGCCAACCTTGCAAGAGGCCATGAAGAAGGCAAGAAATATGGAGTGGGCTGCTCCTAAGGCAAAATTTCAGTCAAATTCCCCCTTACAGAAAAGGGATAAAGGGAAAAGACCTCAGCATAGACCTCCTTTGAGACCTCAGCACAAGGAGTTCAAACATCACAATTCCCATGTCACCAGGTTGGATCCTGAAACCCTAAATGAACTCAGAAGAAAAGGATTGTGTTTCCGATGTAGGGAAAAATGGTCTCAAGATCATGTTTGCCCTAAAGGGGTTAAATTCAATCAGATTGAGTACTATTCCGCTGGTGAAAGTAGTTCCGATTTTTCCGACCAGCAATCTGATTTTGAAGAAGGTGAAGTAGAAAGAGCTCCAGAAGAGTCCGGAGATGAGAAGGAAAGTGGAGGAGTCTTAGCTCAACTTTTGAGCTTCCAAAGAAACGAATCATTCAAGGTTCGTGGGATGATCAAAGGGCAGCGAATCGTTGCCTTGATCGACACTGGGGCAACACATAACTTCATTGATGAAGTTGTGGTAGCCAAGAAGGGGCTGCAAACAGAGGAGTTTGAAGGCTTCAAGGTCATGGTTGCTGATGGATTCCATATTTCTTGCACCAAGAAAATTTCGAACATGACCATGCAATTGGGAAACTACAAAGTCAAGGATGACTTCTATGTAGTCCACATTGGAGATACTGATGCCGTCCTAGGCATTCAATGGCTGCGTTCTCTTGGGGAGATCTCTTTGAATCTGCAGACTATGGAGCTCAAGTTCCAATCGGATGGGAAGAAGATAGTCCTGAGAGGAATGTCCAATGGGGGCCCTCGAGTAGTGTCATTCAAAAGAATGGCAAGGCTGATCCGTCACGATCAAGCTGAGTGGGTTGCAAAATGCATGATCCTTCCTGATAGTCCTGTAGAGACTAAACGTGACCATCCTCCTGATATTCAGTCTCTACTCACGAAGAAGAGCAAAGTCTTTGCAGATTTGCCTCCTGGACCACCACCTGAACGGGGTTCGGAACACATCATAGAGCTCAAGGAAGGAGCTAAACCGGTGATTACAACTCCATATTGGTATCTGAAGAGGCAAAAGGATGAGATTGAGAAGAATATTCAAGAACTCTTGGAGATGGGTTTCATTCGCCCAAGCAAGAGTCCCTTTGCATCTGCAGTTGTTCTCGTGAAGAAAAAGGATGGTACCATGCGCATGTGTGTGGATTATCGTGCTTTGAACCAAAGCACCATCAAAAACAGATACCCCATTCCTAGAATAGATGAGCTCATTGATGAGCTACATGGGGCCAAGTTCTTCTCGAAGATTGATCTGAGATCGGGCTACCATCAGATTCGAATGAGGGGATCTGATGTGGAGAAGACAGCTTTCAGATGTCACTATGGCCATTTTGAATTCTTAGTCATGCCATTTGGGTTGACTAACGCTCCAGCTACCTTTCAGTCTTGCATGAACCGTGTTTTTCAGAATCAGTTAAGGAGGTTTGTGTTGATATTTTTTGATGACATTCTGATTTACAGCAAGACTTGGGAAGATCATCTCAAGCACTTGGAGGAAGTGCTTAGTATTCTGGAATCTGAGAGTTTGTTTGCAAAAGCATCCAAATGTTAATTTGGATTGGAGGAATTACTGTACTTGGGCCACATAATCAGTGCTGAGGGAGTGAAGGTGGATCCTGAAAAGATCAAAGCAATAGTTGATTGGCCACCTCCTGAGAACTTGACTTAGTTGAAAGGTTTTCTGGGTCTTTGTGGTTTTTATCGGAGATTCGTAAAGGGGTATTCACAGAATGTTGCTCCTCTTACTGATCTCACCAAAAAGGGAGCCTTTGTTTGGTCAGAAAAGGCCCAAATTGTTTTTGACAAGTTCAAGAAGATCATGAGCTCGTGTCCGGTTCTGGCTATTTCGGATTTCTCCAAGCCATTCAAGTTGCAATGTGATGCATCCGGTGAAGGAGTTGGGGCTGTCTTGATGCAAGACAAACACCCTATTGTGTTTGAGAGCAGAAAATTAAGGGGTGTTGAAAGAACATATTCAATTTATGACAAGGAAATGCTTGCCATCATGCATGCATTAGCCAAGTTCAGGCAGTACTTGGTGGGGAACAAGTTTGTGGTTAAGACTGACCACAATAGCCTCAAACATTTCATGCATCAGAAAGACCTAAATGAGAGGCAACATAAATGGGTGAGTAAGGTTCAAGCTTACGACTTTGACATTGAATATGTCAAAGGGAAAAATAATATCGTGGCTGATGCTCTATCCAAAAGACCCCATCTTAGCTCATTGTGTGAGCTTACTGCAGATTGGAGAGACTTGTTGCTTGCTGATTATGCCAAAAATCAGTTTGCAACCAGCATTCTTGAGGGTACTTTTCATGATGAAAGGTACAAGGTGATTGAGGGATTGATACACTATAAGGGAAGAATCTTTCTGGTGGTTGATTCTAAGCTTAAGAAGAAGATTCTTTTGACTTTTCATGATATTCCGGTTGTTGGTCACCAAGGTTTTTTCAAGACATATAGGCAGATCCAAGAAAGGTTCTCTTGGAAAGGATTGAAAGGAGAGGTACAACGCTACATTTAGGAGTGTCCTGTTTGTCAAGTGAATAAAAATGAGCATACATTACCAGTCGGTTTGCTGCAACCACTCCCTATTCCCAATCAAAAATGGGAAAGTATCTCGATGGATTTCATCACAGGGTTTTCCAAGGCCCAAGGGAAGGATTGTATTTATGTAGTGGTGGATAGGCTAACCAAATTTGCTCATTTTTTCGCCATTACTAGCACTTTTTCTGCAGCACAAGTTGCAGATCTGTTTTTTCGAGAAGTGTTTAGGCTGCATGGGTTGCCAAAGAACATTGTAAGTGATAGGAACAACAAGTTCCTAAGTACTTTTTGGCAAGAAGTCTTCAGAATGAGTGGTACTGTGCTCACTCCAAGCACTAGTTACCATCCCCAAACAGATGGTCAAACAGAAGTAGTGAACAAGTGGTTGGAAGGCTACTTGAGAAACTATGTGTCAGAACAGCAAAGAGCATGGGTCAAGTGGGTGCATATAGGGGAGTACTGCTACAATTCTTCTTTCCATATATCGATTAAGATGTCTCCTTTCTTGGCGCTTTATGGGTATGAAGCACCTAGTTTTGCAGATTTGGTGTTTGGTGACAGCAAAGCACCCCAAGCCAAGGATTTGTTGCAGCATAGTCAAGACATAATGAAATCTTTGAAGGATAATTTGCAGATTGCACAAAATCAGCAGAAGTTGTATGCTGATCAGAGGCGTGTTGAGCATTCTTTCGAGGTTGGGGATATGGTCTATCTCCGATTACAACCTTATAGACAGTCTACTCTCAAGAAGAGTGGAGCTGAGAAGCTCAAACCTCGCTTCTATGGGCCATTCAGGGTCATCCGAAAAGTTGGGGCAGTAGCTTATGAATTAGAACTACCTTCTGATAGCAGAGTGCATAATGTCTTCCACGTGTCCCGCCTCAAGAAGGCACTGGGACATAATGTGGTAGCTTCATCACAGTTGCCACCTTTGGATGAAGAGGGACAGTTGGTTCTAATTCCAGAGGAGATTCTTGATTTCAGAGAACGTTCTTTGAGGAAAAGAACCATCAGAGAATACCTGGTGAAGTGGAAGAACCTACCTATGGAGGATGCAACTTGGGAGAGTGAAGAGATTCTGCAGCATCCTGGTTTGCGATTGCTTGAGGACAAGCAATCTTGGGGAGGGCGGACTGTAATGTCCCCTTCTCAAACCTGATCTTTCCAGTGACCGTTGACCTTTTTCTGGAAACCCGAAGGCTAGTCGGAAGGTAAAATTAGGGTTTCCTATTTTTGAGGTTGTCTTTGCTCGGAGTTGGTGGATTTGATGGCGGATTCTTTTTGGGTTTTCAGAGAGCTCTGCAGTGGTATGTTCATTTCGGCATTCAGAGCATTTTCTGGAATTTACTATTTTTAGTAAATTCTATTTTTGGCAGCTTTTCAGTTGGGTTCAGCTTGGTTGACTTCCTGCTTCAGTTTGGTCAGTTGACTTGCTCAGTAATGGCTTCAGGGCACATTCGGAGAGATAAGTTGAGTCATTTAATTAAAAAGGTCACGTTTTAAATATTATATTTTAACGTTGACCCCTTGGCCTAATCTATTGACTTAATGTTGTTTTGAAAAGTGGTCTTTTGAGGGTGGCGCCTTCATTAAGATTATTTTATTAATTTCCAAAGTCAAAGCAAGCTTCATGTGGGCGCATTTATCAAGGTGTTGAATTTAATTAAAATATCAATATTAAGTTTGAAAGGAAAAGGACGCCATTTTGGAGAAAGG
Source organism: Sequoia sempervirens (assembly GCA_007258455.2). Taxonomy (NCBI): domain Eukaryota; kingdom Viridiplantae; phylum Streptophyta; class Pinopsida; order Cupressales; family Cupressaceae; genus Sequoia; species Sequoia sempervirens. Next base: position 34,065 of record VDFB02098957.1, on the reverse strand, counting down.
ATTAGGGTTTTGACATTGAAGTGGATTTTAGGGTTTCGTGAAGTCAACAGGAAGTTATAAAAGGAAGACTTTGAGCATCATTTCTGATCTTTGGTCTACAGTATTGTTATGCTGCCGGTTTGGCTCTGGATTTGCTTCGAGGAATGAAGGCCTCCTAGCTTGGGCATCGCTTCTTGTTTGTAAGACAACAACTAGCGGTGATTTTAGTCTAGTTTATGAGTGCATTGGAATTTGTGCATTGTAATCTGCATTTGTCTAATTAGGTTCAGTTTTTGGCATATTAGATGTTCTGGTTTTTGCATGTTTGCTACAGCAGATCAGTACTTTTTATTTGTAAATCAAAAAAGACAAAAAATTGTGTTATGGGTATTGCATAATTCTATCCATTCAGGCTAGGCGCCCTTGTGTGCAAACTTGGGGAATTTTAGAGAGAATCCTGATTTTTAATAAAGAAATCGCCCCTGTCAGCTGGGCCGTACCTTTCAGCTGTCTTGGATTTCGTGCATTAAATAAAGCTTGCAATTTAAGTCTGCTTCTTGTTGTTAGTTTGAGCGCCCTCATGATAGCATTGTTTTGCATTGAATACCACGCCATTTGAGTAATTAGGGAAGGAGTTATGAGCTATTCAAGAAATCTATATGTAGCTAGTTTGTGAATGAAAAATGTAGGTCAGTTATAACAGTTCGTAGAAATCTGCAACTTCATTCTTGGATAGGTGTTGAGAGCTCTCAAAGTTCTTGTGGAGACTTCATTGGGATTGCCCAAGTTGAAAGAGGTTGGATTTGTTTATGCTCGTGCAGTTTTAAGCTTTACTTCTCAGCAAAGTAATCTTCTAATATTGTTGCAACTCTCTTCATATGCTGACTCGCATTGTTAAGCAAGATATCATTTTTATATTGTAAGCTAGCAGTAGTACTGACGGCAATTTAGATTCTTGCTTTATTAGATTGTAGTGCTTTTCTTACTCTCAGCATTTGATATTGTATTTAATCTACCTCCGCCCTATGGTAGCTACTTTCCCATTCTGGGTCAGCAAACACATTCTGGGTGTCGAGTATTTCCAGCTTTCTGCATTTCTTTTCAAGCATTGTTATTTGTAATCACTCCGCCATATGGTCGCCCCTCACTCCATTCTGGATTGGGTAGCACATACTTGGTGTCGAGTTCCCTTTCCGCAATTAGAGTAGAAGATCCTCTGACCATATGCTCGCCATCATCGGCGCCATTCTTGGTTAGAGTTCCTTCCAACTTGTTTTCGTATTTAGATCCTCTGACCAATGCTCACACCTTGCCCACATCGGGATCCTGGTGTACATTCTGGTTAGAGTTGCTTTTGCACGTTTTGGTTTATCTTCTAACCTTAACAGGTGCATTGATTGTAATTTGCAATTTGATAAAATCAAAAAAAAAAATTTGGCTTGGTATATTTCAAAGAGGGTTGAGCGTTCCTTTGATGTGGGTGATATGGTGTACCTTATGTTGCAGCCGTATCGTCAGTCTACTCTACGGAAGAGTGGGGCAGAGAAGCTGAAGCCTTGTTACTATGGTCCATTTCGTGTTGTTAGACGAGTGGGTGAGGTTGCTTATGAGTTGGACTTGCCAGCAGATAGCAGGGTTCACAATGTGTTTCACGTTTCTCGCCTGAAGAAGGCATTGGGTCAGCATGTGATACCCTCTCCAGTTCTGCCACCCCTTGATGACGAAGGGAAATTGATACTAGTACCTGAGGCCATCCTCGAGATGAGAGAGAGACACCTTCGAAGGCGGGTGATCAGGGAATATTTGATCAAGTGGAGAGATTTGCCAGTTGAGGATGCTACATGGGAGTCAGAGGAGATTTTACAGCATCCAGAGTTGAGATTGCTTGAGGACAAGCAATTTCAGGGAGGGCGGACTGTGATGTCCCCATCCTAGTCAGCGAAGCTGGATATGTGGTTAGCCTATTATTTCGATCCTCGTAGGCTGACAGATGTGTGCAGAGGATCAATTGAGGCAGTTACCCAGTATTCTGGAGCTTCATTGTTGCAATTGTTTCAGGTTGGGCCTTCGCAGAATCCTTCAGAGTGGTTTTTCAGAGACTTTCTATTTTTAGAAAGTCTGATAGGCGGAAGCTGCTATTTTGGGTAGGGCACCTGGTTCATCTGTTTAGCTCAGAGTCGACCCAGTTCATCATTTTGACGGTCAGATGGGAAATAACGGAGTATTTAATGATTATTGAATAATTAATATTTTTACTTTATATTAAAGTCACTTTATTAATGTATTTAAATATTAATAATTAAATGGTATATTTAATACTTTATAATAAAGTGAAGAAGTTGATTATAATGAATAATTATTTATTCATTTATGTGGACGCCATTTAATCAATGATTTTTCCTAAGTCAAGTAAGGCGCATTTAACCATTTATTTAAATGATTATTAAAAGGAGGATTTGGGTCGAATTTTTAAGAGGAGCTATATATATTCATTGAAGACAAATCGAACTCTTATGATTTGATTATTCAATTTGTCTTCTATTTGTTCTGAGCATTGAAGTTTGCAAAACCTAGGGTTTCAGCAGACGAACGATTTTGGAGAACGATACCTCTTCAGAATCTGGCATACTGAGACTGTGCAATACTAGTTGAAGATTGTCTACTTGGTAACTTCACACAGAAGTTGCAGTTGAGATTATTGATTGAATTCAGACAGAGTTTGCAGAGAATATTCATCAATCATTTGGGGCGACCTTTTCAGAGTTCTTACCACAGGGATCTGGCACTATTTTCAATAAAGCCGTACCATATTTATTATTGCTGCTAGGCTGTACAGATTTGTACTTGCAGGGCCGTACTCCTCTTTTCAAGAAGAAACGCCTTCAGCTTTCAACTTCTGACAGAGGGATCCAGTGCGCCTTGGGTTTCTGGAGATTTCTCTTTGTTCTGTGCTGGAGATTCATGTTATCCGTACTATCTTCTTCATTCTTTCATGTGGCTGCAACAGCAATCAGGTTCCTTTGAAATAAGTAGTATTTCATTCATATGTTCAATTTTTGATATTGTAAATGCTCTGGAAACTAAATAAATTGATGCGCCTATATCTTCTGAGCATTTTCCAAGTATATTCATTGCCTTAGGATTTATTATGAATTTTTAAGCAATTTAGATCAAAATCGCAGCTTCTTGTTTATTATCAAAAACCTCGAAAAAAATACAAAACACACAAAACTCTCAAAAAAACAGTATTTACAGTTAGGGCTTGGGCAGAGAGTCACCTGGACTCTTACATGCAATGTGCAAAATTTTTTGTCTTGCTTCGTGTCGTACGATATGCAAAACTTGCTGCCTCTCTCCTTCTTGTGCGATATGACAAGATTCTGGTCATACTATATACTCGGACCATTTAATATAGTCGGTCCTTTTATGTAATCGGGCATGTAGTCGAACATTTTAATGTAGTCGGCCATTTTAATATTTTCTTCTTTAATTATTGAATAATATTTTTGCCTCATCCTTTCCATTGTTTTTTTATTTTCTAATTATATTTTTTTGTAAATTTTTTGTGATGTTAATTTGACTTGCCAAGTATTTATGTGTTCCAAATTAAATATCTTGCTCTTAGTACTCTGAGACATACCATTGGTAATTTTGAATTCTTTTATTGGTTGCTCTTCACTGAGAGTTGTAGCTTTGAGAAAATTACATGTCGACAAAAATATCTCATAATCCTCCATTTGCTAATGAAATAGGCCATGGAGAGAATTTGTTTCATCCTTTGAGCATGATTGTAATTCTAAGATCCCTTGATCATTCAAATCTATTGGACCTCGATCATGCTTCTCTGTACATTCTTCTTCGGAGTTCAAATCTGACAAATTAGAGGAAGCTACTTCCTCACTTACAACTTGGTTCTTTAAATCAATTCCATATTTTCAACCTTTGTTCTCACTAGCGATTGTATTCTTTTTCCAATTGTGATCAGCTTTGGTTGCTACTATCGAACCCTAACCTAGCAATGCATTGTACCCTTTCTTAATATGAAATGACCACAAGGTTCAACAAAAATGCTTGAGCTCTAATAATTACCTTTTGTCCCATTAAAACTCCAAGTACCTTAATACCTTGTTGATATACACCCACCAGTTGAAAAGTTGGGGGCCAAATGGTTAGCTTGCCCAAACTTCTCCAAGTGTCTTCCAAAAGTACATTCACGCTAGACCCGCCATCAACAATTGTATTGGTGAGATTCCTTCCATGGATCTCCATATTTACCATTGCTGGTTTCTTTGTCATGTTAATTGTCATTAACATTGGATCAATCACTTGGTCACTCGATAGTGGAGGTTTAGTTATTGGATCTTCATTCTTACAAGATTCTAATTGGGCATGCATCATCTGATTCTCCCTCGATACAATAGAATTTTGAAGTTCAAGAATACTTTGTAATAAATCCACTACTTTAATTGGTAGGGTAGTGCGAAGTACTTGCCTTGTAATATTTTTCTTGGATTTTAATTGATTTTTTATCGTACCTATGTTTGCATTTGAGTGGCGACGTTCGTTATCCATAGCATTCTCCACTTCGACCTTGGCTTCACAAAGCCTTTCTTTTTTTCTACGTGGGTTTGGGTACATAGCCTTCTTTTCTCAGGCACGAGTAATGGCCAATACTTCATTTTTCCTTTAAATATCAATTAGGTTGATACTAGCCTTTTCTTTGAGCATCCAATGTCTTCATGGTCTCTAGGTCCACACCATTTGCACAATAATTGCACTTTGCCTTGCTTGTTCTGGCAATCTCTTGCAAAGTGTCCCCATTTGCTACATTGTTGGCATTGTATGATAGAGTGTCCTTTGAGGTCATAATATATTTGGCTTCATGCTCATTGATTTCAATAACCAACTGGATATGCATTTTATAGCTTTGATGGAGTGGACTCCTCTCCTTGCGTAAAGAGTACTTGTGTACTCCTGGTCTTTAAATTGTATGGACACTCCTTTATTGAATGATCCATAACTTGGAAAATCTCATAAAGCATATTTTTAGGACAGTTACCTTTTGTGCACCCCTCAATTTTGCATTTAGTATACCACAGTTCGTTAGTTTCTTTGTTGGTTTTTCTTTCTCCACTTTCAATTCTTTCATCATTCAAAGCATGTACCTTTGGAGCGCTTGTACTGTTCCCGATTCATTGTTGCTATTGTCATCCGGACTTCCCTCTTCCTCTGTTTTTCTTTTACTATGTGAGCACATTTTATCTTCACTTTCTATGTCCATTGCCTGATTGTAGGCTTTTGAATGGGAAAAAGGTGGCACAACCTTCATTTTTCTTCATAATGATGGAAGTAGACCTTTGATGAACCATCTTTTCTTGAGACCGTCGATTGGTTCTGTTTCTAACTTTATAAGTAATTCTTTAAGTCTACGATTATAAGCGCATACATTTTTGTGCTTACCTTGTTTTGTATTTTAAATTTTTGCTAGTATTTCATTATCATCATGAAGCAATTTAAACTCTTCTTCGAAGGCCTCCTTTAATCTCTCCCATGTATTTTGGGAGGCTTGGTCAATTTTTGTCTACTAGTTAACCGTACGCCTTGCAAGGTGGCTGGAAAAGATTGTAGCCAAATTGCTTTATCATCTTGCCCATTTGCTGTCCAAATTGTTTTGCAAGTCTTACAATACTCTACAGGGTCCTCTGATCCATTGCCTATAAACTTGGGAAACTTTTTCCTTCCTCCACTAGGGCTTACCATGGTTTTATTCTCTTGCAAACCTAGCGCTTGGAATCCGCTTGCTAGGGAGTTTTCATTTGGACATTCCGGTGCTTCTCTCGCACTCTCGGCCATGTAGGAATCCTCAACTCTTCCCTTGGCTTCAGCCTTCCGCACACTTGTTTTGCCTTCAAATTTTCTTTCATACACCCTTGGCTTGGCATCTTCTCCTTCGATTGACAACCTTTCAATGCCCCAAAGGATACTCTCGTGCAATTCTGTGAAGGAATGTGACTTGGTCTCCCAACTTCCCTCATCTAGAGAAGATTGTCTTGACTTTTCAACTTGATTCTATTCTTTGAATGGGCTCCGACTTGGAAATTGCACAGTTGTATTTTCCTCAAGTGTTTCTCGTAATCTTCATCTTTGTTCCCTTTGCTCTACTATCCTTAAAGATCGTGTGATCTCTTGGTCTTGACCATCTTGTGGTTGTTAGAAATATTGTCATTGATGTCAGAGGAAATTAATATCATAATGATGACAAGACAGGTTTTGGTAATGAGGATGATTTGGGAGAAGAATATTGTTGCCAGGAATCTATGCTTACTATATTACCGGTGGTGTTGATAATATTTTATTAGATGATAATAGAGATAATCCAATTATAGATGAAAGATCAAATGATAGTATAGATCCTGATTCTGTTACTAATGGTGAATATGATACAGACCATCATAATGCTGCACAAAATTCAAGTATTACAGAATCTTAGAAGCCATGGGGTTGATGAGCAGATGTTATATTAAATTAAGAGAATATTGGTGGTGCACTCACACTGCTAATGATTGTAGACCATTTGATCAAATAACATGAAAAGAGAACGCGAAGATAGCAGCCATTATTCTCACGAAGGCTACGCTAAAGGGGGAGTTAAAATAAAATTAAATATGGCCGACTTCTATATTGGTGCCCATGTCAATAAGAAATGGAGATTAAATTTCTTAAGACAAAAGAGAAGTCAGCAATTAAAAAGAATACTGTTAAACTAAAATCAGTGATCAAGCATTAACTAAAGAGCAGTGAATATACTTTATAATCATAAGCCAAGGCAACAATTAAATATATGAAAAAGTAGCAGCATCGATTAATAAGAAAAGAGAAATTGAAGTATATGGAAATGTTTAAATATTATTAGTAGAATGGAAATTATAATGAGTAGCAAGTAATTATCCAATATGAAGAGCAGCGATCTTTAGGAAATAAAAGAAATTTCCAAAGGCAATGTTTCATAAGGAATTGCTAAAAGGCTGCGATTCTATTTAAAGAAAGGGAAAGATGTCGTCAGATAAAACAAAATTAAGAAAAAGACAAAACACATATAAGACTAATAAGAGCAGTGGTTCATTATATGTTGAAGGCAATGATTAATAAGAAGGCAGGGATTAATAATGAAGGAGCAGCCATTGGTAGTAAAGGAGCAATGATTATTAAAAGAAGCAATTCATTATTAAAGGCAGCGATCCATTTACAAAGGTTGTCTCTATTCAAAATGATGTCTCTCTTCATAAGAGACAAGGTATAAATAGTGATTGCAAATTGGGAGAAAGTAAGTGAGTGACTAAATGAAATATTTTATGATATAAGCAGAGATACATATTAAAAGCAGTGATTAATGTAATGAACAGTAGCGATTAAAAAAGGGAACAGATGCACCTTTTGGGTGATGATTTCTCGCCTTTCAAACATTCAGCACAATTGTGAACTCAGTCTGGATCCATCACAATTGTCTAGAAATAAATCTTTCGTCTTTGAAGCCGAATACCCTTAGGGTTTTCGTCCTAGGATTTAAAGTTGGACACACAGGCCAAACTTCCAATGATAAAATATGAAAAATGACCAAGATGTCCTTTTCTCCCTTTTACACTCCTTTATATCTTGCCTGCAAACTTTCAAGAACTTTTATTTTAATTTGCATAAAGAGACCTTTTTAATTTTTTATTCACTTTGGGTCCCTGAAAGTTTCTTTAATACACATGGTTGTCTTTTAAATAAAATAATTAATTAAACTAAAGTTGTCCAAAAATTAATAATGTAAGACAACTTAAATCTAATTAATTAAAATATTCCCTCCAAGCCCCAAGTTAGCCTATGCGAATGAAAATATGCTAAGGGGTCCTTCTTGAACACCTAGGTCAAAGAAGAGGTTACATGATGGAAGAAAAGCCAGCTGACATATTAGGAAGGCGTTTGACCTATTAACTTGCTTGTCAGTTCTTAATGATTGAGCTGCTGATCCCATCTTGGATGAGTAAGGTTAGCTTACCTCTTACTGACTTGAGCAGGATTTGTACAATGGTTAGGAACTTAGAATCGTCAAGGGCGTTATCTGCAGTTAGTGTGATTCTTTTGTTGAAGTTTAATCTTGTAAGCCTTCATTATTACTAATAACTTTTGGGAGACATGTTAATTGGATTGAAATTCATTACTATCTTTTTTTCTATTTTTTTTGGCATGAGGCAATTCTACATCCAACAGCACCTTGGAATTTTGGTGTGGGTGGGCGGATGGATGGACAGATGTCAGGAACATTGGCAGCCAACATATTTATAGATCTGTAACCCTTAATAGTATTAGTACATAATATGGATCTGATATACACTGAGAGGTATCAAAATACTCAAGGTCCAATCCTGTCTTATACTTATGTTATGATGGAATTGGCACCTCATTTCCAGCACATAAGATCCACATTAAGATGGTTCTGTGCTAGTTTGTAGCAATATTTGCAAATTGAGCTGATAATATAGCAAATGAGAACAATGTTGCACTAGTCAACTTCTAAGTCTTACACATTGAAATCCAGAGTTGTACACCCTAAGTATTAACCTTGGAGACAGTTAGACCTGCTAGGGTACTACAGGAGATGTCTAGTAAGTTGGTGGCCTGCAGGGGTACAAAACAAATGGCAGAAACAAAACTAAATAAATATTTTAATCCTTAAAAGGTTAAAGGCTTTTGTGCCTCACAAAACTTAACCATTTCTCATTCACTCAAACAAAAATGTAGCTAGAAATATGGAAAATATGCAAAACAGGTCAGTAGGGTTTTTAGAAAGGAGAGCATGATCTGAGTAATTGAAATTTTGGGTAGCATATCTTCTCAAGGAAAATAAGAATACAGCAGAAGACAGCTGAGAAGAAGAACCTCACTTTTTTTTAACTCAAATGCTGCTCAAAGCACATTTAAATTTTTTATTTTTAGTAATCATTTTTTTTGTTTATTATTACATATACCTTGTACCCCCATACCCTGTCTTTGTAAGTGGCATCCTGCCTGGAGCTATATCTCCTAGTGACTATGTCTTTGCAAGTATTTTTCTTAGAATCTATATTTTGTTGGAACTCTCTTACAACATTTTTCTATGGTGTGGGAATTTCAGAAGGCTGCAGTTTTATAATAAAAACAGTATAATCGAAGTGTTGGATCCCAACTTTTCCTATACCTCTTATACAGCAACCCCTGATTGGTTTTGATGAAATGTCTGATATTTGAGTTAGTGTTTTATTCTTTTCCCAAGTTTGGCTGTCAAAATGTGTGTTCGTTTCATTATGTTAAAGAAACTAGGGCTTTATTATTTGTTTGAACATTATGTAGAAATCATAAGTGTTTTGACATTTCTAAATATGAAATTATTGATTTAACTTTAGATGTGAATATAAATAAGGTAGAGATACTAAAAGGAATAAATACAAAGGGAGATATCATGCAATGGCTTGGCCACTATTAAACAAAGTATTTTAAGTACTTTTAGTGGTATTATCAATATTTATTACAGGTCTGATGAATCATTCTTTGTTGTCTGAATGCAGGTTGGGCCAGGGCCGAGAGAAAGCATTGCAGTATCTTCGGGAGAATCCTCTTATCTGTGATGAGATAGAAAAGGTCTGTAAGTTTTCCTTATCATTCATTGGTGTAAGCAATCATTACACTCTCTTTAATGCTTACTTCACAAGGACAATTTTTTTGTTTCAATTTTATTTGTGATAACTTTCAATTGCTTCATCACTTGACCCATAAAGAGGGTATTAAAGAATGTTGTGGTCAATTTTTGTTTGTTACTTTGTATTTAACGGCACATGGAAGTTCACATCTCCATGCTTTTCTCATTTTAACTCTGAGCTAAATACACTACGTACCTCATAATAATGTCTCTGAGATCTTATTCATGTCGGCTCTTAATGTTCTAAATAACTCATTGATCTTTTAGTATGGTTTCTCATGCCTCACATACTCAGCATGTTTATGTATTTGAAGCTAAGAACCGAGCTTGATCTTTTGTCAAAATTTGGAGCATTAGGTTACTTGAGGGAATTGATGCATACTATAATTCCTACATTAATTTGATCATTCATTGTCTATATAGAATTTATGGTGCATCTTCAAGATGCCTTTAAAACAAGTATTAAATTATAATTGCAGTTCTTCAAGTCCTTTTGAAATGGGATGTGTCAATATTCAAGTTTTGTCACTCTCCCTGACACTGAATTTTGAGTAAGTCCTAATTGACAATCTGCTAAATGGAAACAATTTTTATTTGATTTTTTAATTAAGGAGGGATGCAAATGAAATAACCCTACATTTCTGAACTGTGCATTGCCAATCTGCAAAATGCAGAGCTAATAATGCAAAACATATATTATGCAAGATTGCTTGCAATATAAGTCCTGCATCAATTTTATCATCTATAATTATGGTAGTCCCGGAATGCCTACCGACTAAGATGACGTGCTATAATTGTTTTCAAAATTTATGAGCATTTAAAGCCTAAAAGCTATTTTTATGGGTTTGTTTAGTAGCCAATAATATCAACCATAAAATTTGAGTTGGTATTTCATGGTTTAGAAAAATCTTATGTAAGCCTCTTCAAAAACTCATCGGCTGTCTTTGCTTCTTTTATGTTATTGGGTGCATCATTTGCTGGTCCATATACTGCATCAATACATGCGTCATGTCAGTATGTCAGTTTTGAGTTACTAACTCTTCTGATCAAAGGCCAATTCATTTTTTCTATTAAAATTGTATGAGAGATTGTTTCCTGTTTCCTGTGTATATAGATGGCACCAATAGGTGCTACATGTCAGTAAGCCAAATTTGAGTTCCTAACTCTTCTGATTGGAGGCCAACTCGATTGGTCTATTGTTGAAACTGTATGAAAGATTGTTTCCTGTTTCCTGTCTATCCTGGGTTTATGCTGTCCAACAGTTGCAACATTTTTCTGAGGAAGAGATGATCCTATTTCCATATGATAGATTAATATGCAAGTCTAAGAAAAAGTGGTACTAACTGCTCTTTTATTGTGCTCCATGTGGGAGACAAATGTCCTCTCAATTTATGTCTTTTACATACAGATGCTGATCTTAGAAGATATATGCTCTGCCTTAAGTTGGTGATGACAAATTTTGAAAAGCTAGTCAATAGTAAATCTTTCACTAGAATTGGATGCAACATTGAGGGTCATTAAGTGTGTTTTCATCATGTGAAAAATTGTTGTGTATATTCATTACCTGGAATTAGTCTTCCACAGATGTGTTCCCTGCCATCTGGGGCTGTCCCGGACACGTTGAGGATGTGTTCCCGGATGCCTTTTTTCAGAAATTTTCTCTCCTGTCATGGGGGCATTTGGAAAATATTTTGGTGTCGGGGCATATCAGAATTTTTTGATGTTCCAGTGACATTTTGGAAATTTTGATGTACTGGGACATGTCAATTTCTTTTGATGTTCTGGAGATATTTATTTATTTTTATTTTTTCTGTTTTAGGGAGGTTTCTTGGGGGCATTGGGACATATCCAAGACATCGAGGAACATCTCCAATCTGCCAGGGATATAATATAGACATCCTCCATATCAACAGTTACTTGAAAAATAAATAGAAACCATATTTTGTAAAATATAAAAGAAGTGGGATATTTTCAAAGATTTATTTTCAGGATAATTGTTAATGACAATTAGATATAATTTCATAATTGTATTTCAGTGTTGCACTCAAATTTGGATTTCAATTTTCAGTGGTTAGAACTTAGGAAGAATGTTCATTGTTCAGTTTTCAACGTTCAATATCATCGATGTTAATGTTATTTGAATTTCAACTCTTTATCATGCTTAATGATGTTTAGCAGTTTAATTATGCAATTGAAAAGCTATGATTTTTTATTTTTTTTAATGAATTCTTATTATATAATACATATATATTAATCATTCAGCATACGCTTGCTGCACCCCCACCATCCCTACAGTTTGGGAATTGTTTGCCATCCCAGAGATGCTGCCCCTCCATACCCACCATCCCCAAAATTTGGGATTTTTTTCGCCATCCTAGAGCCCCACCTGACCCCTTGTCCCAGTAACTCGGAGAAGTTTTACATGGTGTAGAACGAACTTACGTAGATATTTTTTATTTAAACTCAAAAATCATATAAATGAGCAAATGTGTCTCCACTTTAGGATAGAAACTGGGATTATACAAGGAAGAATTTAAGGATAACTAATTAACAATGACCCCACCAAACCACAGCCGTGAAACTGTGACAAAATGTCAAACATAGACAAGTAACCTTTCTTGCCAGGATGAAATGGTAGACCATAGTCAGAGAGCTGTCGTGTATTTTGCTTCTCATTGAAAGAATATCATGGCATTAATGCAATCACAAGAGTTTTTCTAAAAGATTATTTAGTGAGGGGTTGGTTTTGGAGCCCACGCCCATTTCAACATATCCACTGCAGGATCTTACAATTCCAACCTGTGGGGAAACTGCTCCAACTTCTCTGACTGTGACTGTGGGGATACTGCTGAACATGTACTCCAGTGCTACAATATCACCTAGGAGACTTGAACTTGGGTTTCCAACATCAGAACCGTACGGACTAACCAATTGGGCTCAATATCTTACATATTACCAATTACACAGCATAGCATTTGTTACTGCAAGGAAATAAATGTAAATGGAATGCAGGAAGGTAAATGGACAACTAACTGATTAATGTTAAATGATATCATTTCTTGTGTTTTATTCTTATTGAATTTGAAGATGTGGCCTGAATATTGAAAAGAGACATCTGTATATTTTTTATTTCTACGAACATCTAAGTTACACCAACCATATGATAAGATGGTATTTAAAGGATTCAAACTTAGAAGAGACTTTCCAAAGTACAATACATCCTTCCATTCTGTTTCAGCTTAATTCTATTACATTTAGTGAGACGATTAGCTCTGAAACCATTTTAACGAGGACTTATGTCATATACTACTAAAGGCGAGCATTATTTACCACCAAAATATTTACCAAGCTGGCTTATAAGTTACCTATTAGCTCAAATAGGGGAAGACTTTTAAAAGACCCATGAGTCAAGTCCCTCAAAAATTAAAACCTAACCTTTCAAATGATTTCCTATTGACTATTTGGTATTTGCTACCTGATTTTATAAAATTATCTACATATGGTTATATTGATATCTTTGTTTATAAGTATAAATAATAATATATTTTTCTTATTGTGTGTTTTTGCTGCAACACTTGTTGGGTGGAATCTATTGCAATTTGAAAATTATTTTTAAATTTTTTCTTGGTTTCTTTTGTTCATAGTTTTCAGATGTGTTGCTTCCTTTATGTCTTCTGGTTGGTGTTTTCTTGGAAGGGTGGTTTGTAAGGTATTATTGAGTTCAATATTTAAGGGCAAATGATAGATCTCTAATGTTACCAGTTAAAGGGTAGGGAATGATGTTTATAGCTGGATTTGAGGGAGCGATGCCATTGTTTTGAAATTTCAAAGCTAATTTAGTTTTGATCTACCCTAGATAGTCAAGATGATTGTTGGTGATTGATTTGTTGGAAATGTGATAATGAATCATATTTGATTATTTTATGCATTTGTCATTTTTAATGGTGATTAACCCTTATGCAAATTCAAAAGAAGCAAAATTCGAAATAATCGAGGTGCAATTGATCAAAGCATGCTATTCCATCATGCTTTCTTTGTTATGAATTAGTTTAATTGTTTACAGATATTTTGGGTTCATTTTAGTTTCATTTTTTATCCTGTAGAATCATTAGCCTGATCTGTTTTGTTCTTTAATTAAACGAGTATATTATTACAAGAAATGTCTGTGTCTCAAGATTAGATGTTATTATCTTTCTAGCGGAATCATTGTAACTTTTCTTGTTAGTTCTGGAGGTTGAGATTTAATATCTACATGGCATAAAATTATGACTCTAAACCCAAATTCCTTATATAATAATATATGTAAAATGTAGTTTTAAATTTCCGGTTTTAACATTGCAGAAAATTTGGTCCTCTTTTGTTCATTTTCATTTCATTTGTGTGCAACACATGTAATTGATTAACAGTTCATTGTTTTCAAAGTTCTATGCACCTTTTGAATGCCTTCTTTTTCCACTTGTTATGACATTCTGCAAATAGTCAGAATTTGAGAGTTTACCATCCCATACAGAGTCTGCTGATGCCTCTATAACTGATTTAACTCTTTCAATTGAGATTACTGTTTTCGTTCTAATGCCTCTCAACTAACTGAGAAACATGTGTTCGCAGCTACTGTTGTTTGCTGATTTTAATTACATTAGTTTCTTTAATCAGATTAAAAGCATCCTATTTTGTTTTGTAGGCGGTACGTGTGCGAATGTTGGAAGAGTTGTCTAGTGGAAAAGACACACTTCATGGAATAAACTCATCTTTACTTGATGGATCTGAGCAAAGTAGTGACGAAGATACCAAATTTACTGAAGCATCATAACTGTATCATATGCATGTACTTATATTAATCAAAGATCGATCATTCTTATGTTCGGCGTGCACTTTGAAAAATCATCTCAATGATGTAATCATTTTTTGGTGGGAGTTTGCATTTGGAATATCATGTCGTTAAAAGTAATTATATCTTTATTGTAGGGTTTATGCTTTTCCCAATCCATGAATAGTAATTACATGAAAGGACAGTGTCACAAACATAATTTGGATCTACAGTAACATATAAGGACCATGCAGAATGTTATAGGGATGGGACTGATTTCAATATTTTTAAAGATCAAATTCTACTCAATAAAAGATGGTGTAATCAAAGCACCATTTAAAAAATATATATACGATAAATTTGAATGAATTATTTTGTTATACAATTCACAAATTCTATTTTTGGAGGTTGTTTATTATTAAAGATATATTAATATGAAATGAATAACCTCTTGACATAAAATATATCCATACAAATATAGAATAATTGAATTTTTAGTAAATATCATATTGTGAATGATTAGTTGATTTTTTTAATTAGGGTACATTTCATCGAGTTTCTAGTCTAATGACTGTAAAAATTACTTTCATAAGTTTTGGTCAAGCTTTCATTACTTGATAGAAGAAATTCCGTGTTTGAGGACTTCATCATCACCCCATTAGATGCTCCTTGAGATGGAAAATTAATAAATTTTTTTTATCTCATGGAAAAGGAGTGTTTTTATGGAGTTCCAAAAGTAAAACCTAATGACTATACGGTATATCAAAATTAGGTAACAATGGTCAGGAGACAACTCCCATCTTCCTTGTCCATAGTCAACTCTGATTGCCTCTATATTTTATTAAATTCAATGTAAAGGGGCTTTAAAATCAAGCCTTGATATTATCGATGGGGGTGTAGTTTAGGGCTCACATATAAACCTAACAAGCAAATCGAATTAGGGGCTTGTAAAAAGTATTACAAGCATAAGTAAAGCAATTGTAACTCGTTGATGCTTGGAATGTTGTAAGAATTTTTTTTAATCATTTTTGTAATTTGTTAAGGATGAATTATTGATTTCTTAGGATTAAGAGCCAAGAATTAAGGATAAATTATTGACCTCTTTAGACTAAGAACTAAAGATTAAGGGATCTAGATTTCATTCTTTTAAAGTGTCACGGATCTTATGTTCAACAAATTTTGGTTTGTTGTGAACTCTTTATAAACTATTCAACTTTACAATAGATTAAAAGACCTAAAAAATATATTAATAATCAAATGTTAAGCTAACCATAGTCTAAAAATTCAAATAATTATTATATAATAACTTCAGGATTTTAGTTATATTTATGTGTTCAATTGAAATACACGAATATTATAGATTTCAATATCAATGCTGAATTACAATTATGTCCCAAAAATTGAAAACAAAATGCTTTACATGATTTATACATGGGGTGGAAAGGATGGTTCGTTAATCATTAAGCTAATCTTTACTTGAAGGGAAGGACGACTTATTTAAAAAGTCATTAAAACGTTGGGAAAAATAATTCTTTATAGCGTTAGTGGTCTACAGGCAAAAGTTTTTGGGAAAAAAGAATGAGCTAGCTTAATGGTGAAGGTGTGTACTAACTATGTAAAGGAGGTCACATGATTAAATGAGATGGGGAGTGTAGTATATTTTGTTGAACAATATTTTAATGTGATGTTGAAGGTATGTATATTGTTGGAAATGTTTATGTTTTACAGATTGTATATATTAATTTGTGTTTTAATTGAAATTGTAAAGTGCATTAAGTAATATTCACTAAAGAATACTGAGTAAGTTGGTCTTGATATAAAGTTGGTTATAAGCATTTTTAATAAAATAAATAATATTACTAAATAAAAAAATTAATCCTAACTATACTAACTAAATTATAATTATATTTGTTAAAAGGATAAGTTTGTCACATCCCCATGGAAGGTAGATGTAGTTGAGGAGAGACAAGAGCATTTAGACACTACGGTAGAGAGGGGTCACCTATAATTGTTAATGTGGATAGGTATAAGTTGGTTGTAGGTATGGACATCAATCAACACATAAAGTTATTTGATTAAGGCTGGTGAGAAGAAGGGGCAGTATGGACATCCATTAGAACATGTGGATAGAGGAAAAAAATGTTAGATGAAAAAAGGGAAGAGTTGCAAGTGCCCTGGTAGACCTGCTTCCAAAATGTGGAAGCATGAAGGGGCATGGAAACTACTTTTGATGAAAGCCCTCAAAGAAATGTTTCTTGTGGAATACCATGATTGTAGGATATGCAAAAAATTGATTGGTTAAAAAGGTTTAGAAATTTTCAAGCAAAAATTATTAGGAGGTGTAAAGCTTGACTACACCTTCACTGGTATCCTTGCGCCTATGTTGAAATGAGAGTTGGGGAACACGTTATGTACACCCATTGAAGTAGAAAGGATAGAAGAATTTCATGAGGCAAAGGGAAGAGTATAATATGACAAAGGGGGGACTTTCTTTTGAGTTTTTTGTTTTCATTCTGATGAATGAAAGATGGATTATGGAGTGTGATCTGAAACGTTAATAGATCATGGAGTGTGGTTTGAAACGTTATGCAAAAATTCTTACACAATCGCATCCAAAAATCGATGTAAATGAATGATATGAACTGTGAAAACTTGATATCATTAATTCTCATATTTGTTCAATTGGATTTCTCATCTTCCACACCCCTCCCAATAGGGGTGCTCTATGCAATCTATTTGGCTTTTCAAACTAGTCAAATTTTCTACACAAAAGAAAGGAGAAGGTTGTCTACTTTTCCATAGATGTCACTTCATGGCGAACAATTCCTTTGGTAGAGGGATCCTAGAAGTGCTTCAAATGTCAAAGTGGTGGATTGCAATGTGTTGTGTGGTTTGAACCCCTTGAAAGCATGAGTAACTAGAGTACAATGTATATGTTATTAGTATGGTACTAAGCTAAGTATCTAGTACGAGGCCTTTGATGGCATAATCCATCCTTTTACATTTTGGGATCTCTTATTGACTCGAATTATTATGCTTATGATTTAAAACTAAAATGGTTTGATTTGGATAGCATCAGTACTAATTTTGCAGCAAGGTTCTTGTTGATAAATGAATAGTTCAACATGTGTTGGGTAAACACAATGTGAGTTTAGCCCATTAGCTTATTCTACACCCTTAGTATGAGTTTACTCGGATTGGCTAAATTGATTCCCATATTGCTCTCTTCTTTACCAATATCCTCAACCATCTTAACTTGCATATCTTTACCTATATATCTATAGTACAATGAGATATATTATGCTTTGCTAAACAAACCATATTAGGAAGTGGCAACTTGTAGTAAAAACAAATATTCTATTTTTATTTTTTTTTAATTCTAATAGGTCTAGAGTGTGATTAAAAGAGAGTTTGTTTGAGACTAGTATAATTGTATTTCAATTTTGAAAATATGATTTTGTTTACTTATATTTAAAATTAATTCAATTAGAGAACACGAGAAGCTACACATATATCCTTAAGACTTATATCCTTGATGGTTACTCTATGCTAGTAATAGCATGAGGTACCTACATTTTAATTGTGTAAAATCTATTGGATCATCACCTTCAAAGGAATGCATTCTAATAATAAATGTTTGTTTGTCAAGAGAGTATGGATTCAATTCAAACACCTTGTCCTTATAAGACACTATTCTCTAAGTTATGTTGTTTGGTTTGGTGATAACTCAAGCTCAACTAAGTATAATGATGGTTGATAATTGGGACCATTGTAAATAGAGGTAGTTTGGGAACCTTGTTCCTAGTAATGGACATCTTAGCACATTGAACTAATTCAATTAAGTCAAATCATATATAATTGTATTTGATATCATCTTAAAGATCTTCCTTGGTTGAGTTAGTAATTGGCTTCTTAGGGAAATTATGTTGGGAATCCTAGAGAGCTATACCTTGAGAATGTAGGAGAAAAAAATAGTGGCACTGGCATTGCCAAGTACTTGTATAGGTTATCTTAATATATGAAAGTGCAAGTTCTTGTCCTAATAGACAAAATCTTAGAAAAACTATATGGGATTTTGATCCCATTTGGAAGAGGGTATGTAGGAAATCCTTGGGCAAATGATGCCCCTATGACCCATGTTAGTAGGAAAGGGTTTTGGGGATAACTCCAAGGTTTTTGTTTGTTCCTAAACTTGATTTATTTCTCCTATTTTTGTATGCTTCAACTTGAGGTTGAATTATACATTAGATGGCTATGAATTTATATGTCCCCATTGTATGGGTTCAAACCAATGAAAGGTGCTCCATCATTGTCAAGCCTATCTACTCTAAGGTTTGTGGTATTTGGCTTTCTAAAATATACTCTAATCTTAGATGAAATTTTAGAGTCATTATCATCATGGTCTATCTCGATGTGAATGTGTGAGAGTACCTCTAATCTTATCTAAACTAAAATAATAGAAATTTTGTGTCAAACATTATAACCTCATGCCTTGGATAATTGACAAATATAGGAGGTATATGTTATAATCAAGACTTGGTGAGGTCTATTCTTCCCAAAATAAGGACATGATAAACTTGGCCATGGCATGGATATGAACAAGATGGGGAAACCTACTAATGTGCATTTAATAATAATACCAATTTAAGCCATTAGGATTTGGTAGTATGAACAAATCTTATTATGTATGGTAGGTGTGCTTCCTCTAAATATGCACCTAGATATGGGTTGTCTAAGACATAATTCCTTATGACTACCTTTACCAAATGTGGAAAATTAATCGTAAGTACTAAAAAAATGGAAGAGTGTTTTTGCTTTATACTTGTTTGGTGGAAAATTGTATGCTAAGCTTTATGATTGGTATTATTAAAAAATGTTGAGTACTCAAAAATAAGATATTGTTTAATATTCATTATGTGAGTTAATTTTTATCTAATATTTTTTTTTTTCAAATAACAATTGAATAAAGTGAATGGACCAAATTACTTTATAAATTGGTATTTGTTTATGTATATGTGTTGAGTAGAGGACAACTCATGTGGGTTCAATGTGTTTCCTAGGTGTCAAAAAACTGACCTTAAGACCTATAGGATCGGATGTATAGGTTTGTGGATCACTTTATGTTACATATATTTAAGACGACTTAACTAGTATTTGTGAATCTTGATGATACCTAGAGTATGTCTACTTGGCTATAATATGTCCACGAGTTAGATATAGGTGGTGACAAGAAGTTTTCACCAAGACCATGCATGTTACATGTGTCACGTGCTATCTATTGCATCTTAATGATTAGCCTTGACTTTCACTAGTAGCATAAAGGTGAAGGATGCCAAGGGTTATCCAAGATATGATGTAACCATATTTTAGCCAATTGCCAATAGTACTATGTAGGTGTATATGCTAGGAAATAATCATCATATCTTAGGGTCTAGTTGGTTGTCACTAGTAGCAAGTAGGTGGCAAATGTTAGGAGATACCCATGGTATAATAGGAATTATCTAGAATTCACCATTACCATGCAGGTGATATATGCTAGAAACTACCTCATACTAGGTTGGATTGACTTTCACCAATGGCATGGATGTGATAGATGTCAAGATCCACTAACTTGAAAGGTTCAATAGGATATGGAAATATTATTAATGACCTTATATGATGTGTTGTTATACGTACACCTTATCTAGTGACAGTCATAATTTTATTACCCATAATCACAACTGGTGTAGAGAACTAAGAAAAGAGATGGGACCCACAATGTAGTATGTGATGCACCAACATTTCTTTGGCTAGGATGTACTTAAAAGGTAAATATTAGTGAATAGGGTAACGAGAAGATATGTACAATATTGTCAAATCCAATTCCCATTTCTGGTTGATCACTATATATGTGTGATTCAATCACTATGTACTGTGTAAAAATAGCCTCAAGATGTTATACTTGTGTTCTTGCTAGTGATGTCAACAAGTAGCATGTGATGCTTGCTTGACATCATAAGTGGTGGTGGATTGGAAAAAATGATGGGTCCCATAATGCAATATGAAATGCACCAACATTATTTTTTTGAATGGGATGCACTTACAAACTTTGTACTAGTGAACCAAGAGAAGGAAAATGTGCTTTAAGGTTGCAACTACTTCCTTTTTCTATCTTTGTTCTAAATAATGGATATAACACAAATTTGCGTTCTTCTATTAGATATCAAGATAAAACATTACAAAGACCTTCACCTCCTTTATGGAGTTTGGAGTGAAGATAGATAGCCTAAAAATAACCTAATATTAAAAATAAACTAATCTAATTTAAAATCACTAAAGTGACTCTATTACGTATATAAGTCTTGAATATCTCTAATACCCCCTCTTAAGACATACTACACTAAAATAAACCAAACTAAGATAAATAATATCAAACTAAAAACATCGTGAGCCATGAATTCATCATTCTTCAGGGGCTTTACTTTGAAAATAGACCTTACACTAGGTAGAATTCCATCAAGCTACCTCAAACCCTCGTAGAGGTGTAGCTTCTAAGTTGAATTCCCAAGTTCCCAAATTACCACCTCCCAAACTCCTGGATCACTGGTCTCCTAAACCATTGGATAATAATCCATGTTGAGATACACTCACAGTCCTTCATCAAATTGTCTCATAATCCTCGTAAGGGCATGGCTCCCAAGACCCACAGTCTCCCAAGCTAATTGGGCAACCATCCATTTTGGGCTTTGTCTACACTAGCTTCCTACCTATCTTCAAAGAACTAGACTTCTTTAAAATGATTAAAAAATAACTTATTTGTCATTGTTAGCATATGGATGGTCTTCAACAATGACTACATTAGCTCATTCGATATTTCCTTTGAGAACATCATTCACTTGAAGTCTACTATTCAAAGTCGTGTGCCCCATTTTATTGCAATAATAAAATTTTGTCCCTCTTTTGTCCTTATCAAATCTTCTATGATTTGAGTATAATGATACCTTAATTTGGTGATCATCTTTTGCATCCCCTACAATAGTTCTCTTTTCTTCAGCTAGGAAAGCTAAAATTATATCTTCCAAACTCTTAAAAGAAAATTGGTTAAGAGTAAAGATGAAATTGTTGAATTTTGAAGACAAATTATTTAGTAAAATGGCTTTAGCATCCTCATCATCCACAACAACATTGAATTCTACTAGTTGTTGAAGAAGTGACCTCAAATTGTTCACCTGGCTTGACATAGTGTCTTCATTAGTCATCTTGAACTTGAAAGGTTGAAGCTTTAAAGAAAATTATTCATTAACCGTTGCTGCTCCAAATAGTGTATTCAATTTATTCCAAATTTCCTTAGATGGTTTTGTTAGATCTATATGATGTAACTCAGAATCAGAGAAAGCGAGCCCAATAATAGCTTTGGCTTTATCATCTCTGCTATGCCATTTTAGTACTTTACTAGCATCTGTAAGAAGTTTCTCATTTCCATTTACTATTCCCCACAGAGTCTTGTGCATCAATTGCATTTGGATTTTTACTTTTCAGATGTAGAAGTTGAAACTAAGATATTGATCCATTGAACTTTCCATTTTAAAAAATTATAAAGATCATGAAACAATTTATAAAGATCATGAAACAATTTTTTTTCAACCTTGATACCTCCTTACTGAAATTCTAAATTTTCCGTAAGACATTAGTTTGCATAAAATCAACATAGAAAATCCTTACCTCGGTTCTGAATTGGTGAATTGCAAACCCTAGCACATACTTACAACAAAATTTGATAAAAAAATCTGCAAAATATGCTAAAACCTTAGCCTTCGTGGAATAAGATACTAAAACCTTAGCTGTCGTCGAATAATATGCAAAAACCCTGGGCGTTGCTGAAAGCAAAAGCTCTAACCTTCGTGGTTTTACCTGTACCCTAATTGCAAACCCACAGAAAAAAGTTCAATATTAAGCCGTGGGTAAATAAGCAGGTGCAATTTTTATAGTTGCGATTTTCTAATAAAAAATGGTAGGATTTCAACCTGCAACTGTTAATTATTTCATGGAAAAAATCAGTGTGATTTTAACACATAAAAAAATGCAATTCTGCAACAAAACGCTCTCGGTTTTTTAAACAGCTACACAAATTTTCCTTCGACTAGTCTCCGTGATTTTCCTCTATTTTGGCACTATTATTAATAGGACTCTCGCGATTTTCATTGAAATATTGGCATGATTTTTATCACCAAAAACCTATGCGAAATGCTGAAAATTGGGCTCGATTGGCATAAAGAAATGATTTGCAATTTTCCTTGGCAAAAACCCTAGTGATCAATTCACAAAAAGGAAACCCTGCTACATATAATTCCTTTCTCTTACCATCTTATGGAAAATGAATAGAACAGAAAATTGTATTCTTATAATAAAACATTAGAAAGACCTTAACCTCCTTTTATAGAGTTTGTAGTGAAGATATAACCTAAAAATAGCTTAATATTAAAAATAAACTAATATGATATAAAGTCATTAAAGTGACTTTATTGCAAATGTGAGTCTTAAATATCTCTTATAAGCTTCTCACAATGTGTGCTTGTGAGTTTGTGAAGTTATTTATTTTGGGCGCTTGATCTAGTCATACCATGTACATGTGATGCATGTCCAAGGTATTGTATTGTAAATATGTGATTTAACTATAAATTATTTACATTGTGTATATGTGACATATGCTTAAGATAGTCACTATGTGAATTTGTGATGTGGCTATGAGGTAGTCACCATATGTATAGCTAATATACACTTGAGCTAATCCCCATGTGTATTTATGTGGTGTATAAGAGATAATCACTTAGGTAATGGTGACATAAGTAGGAGTTAGCCATCTTGTATATAGATAATGTATTCATGAGCCAATCACTATGAGGACATGTGATATTGGAATAATATGGTCCTTGTGTGGTTTGTGTGTGTTTGTACACTAATATTCGCAAGAAACCATACTTTAATGAAAAATTTTAATCATTATATTGTAATTGGATTAATTGAAAACATAAGCTCAATGAATAGTTCCAGTTTAAAAAGCAAGGTCAAATACCTCATCCTAAATGTGAGGATGCAATTTATTTATTATTGGTGTATGAACTATGGAATCTCTAATTCCCAAAAGAGACATGTAGGAAAGGACATTACGAATGAACCCTGGAGGTTTAGGTTGGGCTTTAGGGATGACTTTGAAATTAGGATTTTACTACTTTCTAGTGCAATTATATATGAGTGGTGGCTTAGAGTCATTGTCATGACTATGGTTGGAGAAGTTATAAGTTGTAACTTCTAAATTAGATGGAAGTGTAATAACCACCCTAGAGTTTTTAATTTTTTAATTTTTTTTCCAATGAAAATCAATAATATAAACTTGTAAATAGAGGAGCATTGTTGTCATTAATTATGATACAAGAAATCAACTTCATACATCTATTTTTATAAGGTTTTAAGGGATATTTATTCACCAAATGATGCCAATACATGAAATAGACGTACATAAGAACTCCCACATGAAATACCTTGAAAAACAAAGTTGAAGATGAGTGTTGTAGGTCTGAAATGTTAAGAAAGAAATGTTGTAGGTTTGTTGTTCATGCATTGTAGGTCATAGCAACCATGAAAACTCTTCAAGAACCCCTTCCAAATCAGGATAGAATGCCTCTAGTGGTAGCTATTAGCAACCATAGACACCCAACTCCATAAAACCCTCAACAATGTAAGGAAATAGGCAACTACAAGTCTGATATAAACTTTTCAGACATACTTAGCACTAATAGGAATGTTGAAATAGGGGTGACCAACAAGGAAACAAATCAAATAATTTAAATGCATGACCAACAAAAAGCCAAACTAAAAATACTTCAAACACACATAATCTCTAAAAATCAACACTAAATCACTTCCAAATATTTGCCAATCAAAACATGAAATGTTCCAATACTACCCTAGTTTCAAATCTAGGGTTTTTGTGCAAATATAAGTGATAAATCAAACAATTAGATATGTTCATGCATAGATCAAATTATTGTCACAAACCCCCATGTGATTAAATGAACAAATCAGATCAAACAAATTCCCTTATATTAGAAATCACAGTAAAATGGAATCACCCAATCTTGACTATATAAACTATATTTCAAACAATTTAAGGATGACAAATATAATGTTTGACAAGATAGATACTCCCAACAACAATAACTAGCTACAAAATATATACTTTCATATCTACCATGGACATGATAAGCTTGCCTTACTTTCAAGATAGTCACACACGATAAGGTCAACAAAGTTGTGCACAAACATAGTAGTTGACGTTGTTTATGTAAACCCTTGAATTGCTACCTAATAGGTCTCCAAATCTCCATAGTAGTTGACGTTGTTTAAATATTGTGAATGCTTAGTCTAGACTTGCTCAAACATGAACAAACAACCAAACATTAGTCAATAAACAAGTCTAAACAAACATTCCCCATGAAATTCATTTAAACACAAGAACATTGAAATCAAAGCCAAAATTACAAATAAAAGCTAATGAAATTCTATTCTAAGTGCTCAAACCAGCATCCCATGGGGGAATTGGTGCTTCTTTAATGTGAAAAGAAGCCCTTTCCCAATCCCTTGACAAGCTTTGATGATGAACATATAATTCTTGATGCCAAAAATATCAATAACCTAGCTATTGGTGATGAGTGCTATGATAACTTGGATGAAATTCTAGATGAACTTGCCTAAACTTGGAGATAATAACCTTGCATGAAGTTGTGGATCCCAAATCAATAGAGAAGTCCTCTATTTATAGGAAAGAAGGATGGAGGATTGAAGAATAGGAAGAATGTGGGATTAAACTTGAACCAATTGCTTTGTACCACTTGTTCACATGCTAATGAAGGAGAGTGGAGCACATTTTGAACAATGTGAATGTTAAATGCATGTAGGTGGAATTTGAAATTCAAAAGATGGCTTGTAGAAGAAGAGTTGTAAGAGGAGTTAATGCCAAGTTGGCTCAATAAAAGGACATTTAAGAGCCGTTAATGCCATGTTGGAGGACAAAAGTCCTTTGGGAAGGAGATTTAAAATTGGTGGAGTATTCCAAGGATATGCCATGCAAATAGAGGAATTAATAAATCAAATAAATTGATTTACATGTGCAAGTTGCAAAAGCTAGAGGAAAGGAGGATTAGTGTTAGGAGTTAATTAGGATTTAATCAACTTAGATGGAATTTAGTTGATATGACATTTGATTTAGATATTTAGATTTATTTAAATCAAATGAGGAGAGTTGGTAGGTTTAGTAATTTAACTAAATAAATTTGATTTATTCAATTAAATGAAGAACATTAGATTTAATCAAATAAAGTTGATTTATTTAATTAAGAGATGAATTTAGGATTTAACTAAATAAAATTGATTTATTTAATTAAATGAAGACCTTAGGGTTTAATTAAATAAAGTTGATTTATTTAATTAAAAGAGGAATATAGAGGAGTTTAATGAATTTAATCAAATAAAGATTATTCAATTAAATGGTTAGTAAAGAAATGATTAAGGAAGAATTGGTGTTAGTGAATCAAAGTTGAGTGCATGATATCAATTAGGATAATTTGAACGTCTACATTTTGCCCCTCTTTTAAGCAATGTACCTATTGTGTTGGTTCAAAGAATAACCTTGCCAAGATCAAAATTCAATTTTTATTTTATTTTTTGGGATGCCCCACTACTGCCCCAGTGAGAAGAATTACGTTGGTATACTGCCCCCTCGAGAGATCAGATGAAAATTTGGATTTTTGGGTGATGTCTCAAAAAAAGACAAGCTACTCGATGGGTCTAGAAAGGCTCCAAGATGCTGAAAATATGCCAAAATGCGAAGAAAACATGCGGACCAAGCATCGGTTGGGAAATACGATGCTGGGAGTGCAAAACCCTAGTTTGACAGCTAAATTGGGGCAAAAAACCCTAATTTTCATGCTTAAATAGGCTTGGAGGGATCACTTTCCATTCATTTTTGAATTCACACTTTGAGAGTTCTAGCCTTTTTAAGCTCTGACCCTCTCGTAGAATGGCGCAAAGAGTGCTTCCCTGACACATTTTTGAGTGAGTTCAGGTGTACTAAAGACCTCTAGGCGTAGGACCACCAGAATGTGACCCTAACCCGACTTTGGGTTTCAATTTTTAAGCGCATTTATTACGTTTTGAAAAGTCAAAGTCCCCAACATCGCTATATAGCAACACTCAAAGTGCAAAATCGACAATGTTAGGGCTCAAATAGTGTCACTTTTGTGAATTGTGACATCACGTAACAATTTGACTTTAGGGCTCCAAACTCCAAATGGTGATGCTAGTGTGAATGGCGATGTCGCGGTCCAGTTTAAGATTAGGGTTTCTAAGTCAAAGGGGCCTGCTATTGTAAATAGTGATGTTGCGACTTGGTTTGTATTTTCAAAGGTTCCAACATTGCTATTTGGAGTTTTCAAATGGAGACGCCTTTGCAAATAGTGACGCATTTGTTGTTTTGGTGTCAGAAACTCCAAATGGGGTTAGGTCTTTCTACGAAATTTGACGTCATGGGTTCATGGGTGCAGGAGGATACAAAGCCTGCGTATTCACACGATCATCGATCCTCAGTGTTGAACACATTGAGTGGTTTGCACAAGCTACAGTAGGAGCACTTGGGCGAGATTGGCCTTTGGTACATTGCTTATGCGCCCGTCATCTAGACCCACCTAGCGATGATGACTGTGTTGGCCGAGAGGTGGCACAGTGAGACCTTGTCGTTTCATCTTCCCACTAGTGAGGTGACTGTTACTTTGGAGGATGTATGGCAGATCCTTCAGCTGCCAATACACAATGATTGAGTGATATATGACATTGATGCCGACAGTGATACATGCTTCGAGGTCATGGGGATAGAGGAGCTTACACTTGTCGAGGGCCAGCTTGATCTTAAGTACTACAAAGGTCATGTGCCAACTTTTTGGCTAATTATTGTTGCAATCATATGTAGACTAGTAGCTCTAAATTAGCAAGGCTGATACTTCAATCCGAGATGGGGCTTGGCCTAGGAGAGGATGCTACACAAGAGGACTTTGTTTGCTTGGGGACCAATGATGCTAGCCTCATTATACCATGATCTGCACAAGTTTTCCTATTGTGATAGATGAGCGATTGGTACTGACATGACATTATTGCACATCTAGGCATGCGGGCATATTGTCATGCTCTGATCGATGGTCATTATGGTCAATGTAGAGTCTGATGATCCGACGGTTTGGAGATACAGGGGTGGCATTACCTTGAGGCATATAGGATGGATAGGTCTACCCCACTGGTGCAGAGTGATAGATGAGATGACAGTTTTCACATGGAGGCTCTGGTTACAGATGCCTACATGGTATGATGACACACAACAATTGTTCTATGCTCGACAGGATTGACTGATGCAGGGGCACGAGCATACAATCATAGAGAACTACCTGCTATACAAGGTAGCTCGACAATTTGGAGATGTTCAGGATTGGCCAGATGATCTGTATGTGGCCATCTTCATCTGATCATCCAGAGAGACCACATGAGGATAGGTGATTTCAGCGTCCAACACAGTTGATTGCTTTAGGCAATTGGTGGCTAGGCCATGGGCCTATGCTCAAGGACAGGTAGATCCAAGTACTTCATGTGCCTATGATGACTAGTTTAGACCCCCACTTTGGCTGATAGTTCCAAGGGTAGCATTTCCACGGAGGAGACCCTGAGGTAGGACAACTAGGAGAGTGCAGGTGGGATAGGTTCTTGGAGCACCTGGGGGAGATGGGCAGCCTCCCCATCAGCTAGATTAGCAGAGGGATTAGAGGGATCAGTAGAGGGATGGCCAACCACACCAGCCACCATAGCTAGACCCATGGGATGCCCAGATACAACAATTACAAGGGCAAGTTTAGGGGTTGCAAGCACAGTTGCAAATGATTACAGCAGAGAGGAACTAAGCTAGACAACAGGTCCATGGCCTTACCACAAAGAGAGATCATGAGCACCAGTAGAGGAAGGCAACCAAGCTGCAGCTAGCCTAGGAGGTCAGTCGGAGGTAGTAGCTAGAAAGCATTGCTACCTCATCCTAGGGGAGGATAGTACCTTTGTGGATGTACCGTGATGCCATCAGAGAGGCAGAGTATTACAAATTCCACTATCGGTAGTATGTACCTTTGGTTGCTTGGGTGCCAGATTATTCTCAGTAGACAGGGTTGAGATAGGTAGAGGACTAGCCAAAGAGGAATTTGGGTGAGGGGAATAGCCATCAAGGCTAGCTACCACACAGTTTTTTTATCACAACATTCAATTTCTTTTTTTAGGACTCGTAGGCTCCATTTCTGATAGCCCTGTGGGCATTGTACACTGATTGATATACACACATGAATTAGATTTGTACCATGACAGTGATGATATTTTGATATATATATATATATATATATGATTTATTATGTGACGTGTCTACTTTATTTTTTCTTTGTGAATGGATGCATTTGATGTTCTATGTATATGCAATGTGATTCTAAGATTCTTAGACTAACAAGTCTATATTATGCAAAAATGGATGATGTTAAATGTTATGATTATGAGATGTATGGGATATTATGACATGCTCCTTTTCTTTTTCAGTATTTTTTTTTCATGTATGATATGATGATGCATATATGGATAATATGATGATGCCTCTATGATTATGAAATGGATGCAAATTTATGGTTCATGAGATGCTTAAAATAACCAATCTATATTATGTAATGATGAAATGCAATGCATGTGAGATGATGAGTGTTTCCTATTATATATGATATGAATGATATGCAACATGTTGATGGTTTGTGGATGCAGGATGGATGCATTGGTGATCTATTTTGATTAACTATCATGGTACCATGTTAGCGCACAGAGAAGAAAGAATAAATGAGATGATGACAAGAAGATCCAACAAGTCCATGATTTGATGAGACTTTATTAGAGATGGATGAGAGATTGATGATGATGTATTGCTTATTAGAGATTGAGATTTTAAAAGGGCTTAATTATGTTTGATAACACACATATGCATGATGCATCAAGGTATAAAGAACCAGGATGGCGTTGTACCTAGTGTGATGGACATTGACTCAACAATCAGATAGGAGTATTCTTGTTCACACCTGGTATACAAAACCCTATTTAGAATGTAGTTCAGATATTCCAAACATCTCTAACCAAAACATAGAAAGGCAAGCCCTCCTATGTGGTCAACAAGACACCTAAAACATCCTCACTACAAAACAAACAAAGCACGCACGACCAAGGTTATATTACAAGAATATCCAACAAGCATAGTAGACAAAAGATAATGATTGTTGCCCCATTCCTTTCTCTCTAAATAGTTTTGATTAGAAATCATCGAGAGGTCATTGGAATGAGTGCAATAAGATAAATCAACAAGACAGATTAAGTAAACAAACAAGCTAATGTTCTTCATACGACTAGCCAAGACTAACTATGGTGATGCCTGATGTTGATATCCATTGTAGGAAGGATGCACCCTAGGAAATGATGTTATTAGATGATTTTGGGATTTGATTGGATGATGGGCTATTAATACCAAGAGTTTACCAACTTGTTTACCTATTGACCTAGACTTGAGACCCTTGATGTTTAAGTTTTCACTTTCGATTTGCTATACTTGTTTCCAACTGTTTCACCAAAGGATGGGAGTGATGATGACTTATTATGAGGGGATGTTTATTGCGGGTGATTACGAAATGGGATGGATGGATTTTTATCAAATATTTGGATGTTTTTGAAGTTTTGAAATGTTTTGAGGCTATTTTTGGTATTTTCAAGATGTTTTACAAATATTTTGATTTTCAAAATTTCCAATGTTTTTTGTGTTTTCTGAGATTTTAACCAAGAACCTAACCTAAACACCTATCCTAGGGGCCTTGGGGGATGATCAAAGATTAGCCTTGCCTACGTTATATATGTAGAGACCACACAGTTCGACTAACACAAACTTGTTTATTGATGATATATGAACAAATGGATTGCCACTTTATTATGACAAACTCCTAAAGAATTGACCTAAGGTGTCTTGGGGGATGATCAAAGACCAACCTTGCCTACGTTCAGAGCTCAAATACTTGTAGTTCGACAAGACGACTCTCTTTTTGACTTTTTCTGACTTTTGACTTGTTTTTGGATTTTTTTGACATGTTTAGAATGTTTTTGGATTTCCTTATTTTAAGAATGTTTTTGGATTTTCTGATTTTATAAATGTTTTTGGATTTTCTAATTTTATGAATGTTTTTGGATTTTTTGCTTTCAAGAATATACATGAATCTGATCTAATGTAGGTATAAGAACGTGCCCCCAGCATGGTATGATGTGATAGACTACTCCGATATAGGTAGGACAAACTAACCAGACTACTTCGATATAGGCAGGACAAACTAACCTCAGGGATGTGCCAAGTAGTATTAGGAGGGATCATGATATGAACACATGATCAAGCTATGATGCAGATGCAGATGGGTGATGGATGAATGATGCAGAGATCATGGTGGATGGAAAGTGCTTATTTACAAAAATCATTTGTTTGCCAAGTTTTTACCAAGGTACTTCTCCAAAGCGCCACCGAAGTGGTTTTCACTAGAGGACGATTTTTTTCTTTACTGTTTTCAATCTTTTTTTTGATTTTTTTGGATTTTTGGATTTTTAGATTTATACCTTGTAATATTAGGCATAAATTTTTTTGAGATGGGAGTTATTCATGGGCTCTTGCAGAGGCTCACCTTCTAGTGTAGATAGCTAATATGCTCCTGATTTGTAGCTCGTTGTGACAATAACGTGTCCCAACCAATTAGGTTCAAAATTTCCCTTGCTATCTAGATTTGGTACATTTTTTTAATTCTCCTTCAATACAATCTCTACAACTTGAAAGGTCTGACTCCTGATCTTCTTGTTGTAGCTTCACTTGAGACGGTTTTGGTAAACTTGCAAATGGTTTAGGGCATACATGCACCGCTCATCTAGTAGTTCCAGCTTGTTCAATCGTGATACCTAATATTCTTCATCAGTGATGAGATTTTGC
Source organism: Sequoia sempervirens (assembly GCA_007258455.2). Classification (NCBI taxonomy): domain Eukaryota; kingdom Viridiplantae; phylum Streptophyta; class Pinopsida; order Cupressales; family Cupressaceae; genus Sequoia; species Sequoia sempervirens. The sequence continues at coordinate 2,463 of VDFB02098957.1, read as the reverse complement.
AATGATATTCTTAGGGATGGGAGCTCGATCTCAATGGGGAGGATGACTTCTGATCCATAGACCAAGGAGAAAGGGGTTGCACTTATTGGTGTGCGGATGCTTATTTGGTAAGCCCATAAGGAAAGATTTAGCTATAAGTTCCAGTCACGACCAATGTCATTGATTGTCTTCTTTAGAATTTTCAAAATGGTCTTATTGGTAACCTTAGCTTGGTCATTTCCTTGGGGGTAGTATGGAGTAGAAAAGTGATGTTGGATTTTGAGATTTTGGCATAGGTCTCAGATATCTTGGTTTTTGAAAGGTGTCTCATTATTTGAGATAATGGCTTGAGGGACACTGTAGCAGAAAATAAGATAGTTTAGGATGAACTTGGATATCTACTTTCTTGTAATATAGGTCATGGGAATGGCCTCTACCCACTTTGGGAAGTACTCAGTGGCAGTGATAATGAACTTATGTTCACTAGATGAGGTGGGGGTGATTTTACCAATGAAATCGAGCCCCCATTATGAAAAGGGCCAAGGTGTAATGATTGGGTGGAGCTCCAGAGCTGGTGCATGGATGAGATCCCCATGTTGTTGACACTGCACACATCTTCAGACATTGTCATGAGCTTCCTTCTCCATTGTAGGCCAATAGTACCCAGTCCTTAGCAGTTTCTTAACCAAAGTCATACCACTTGAATGTGACCCACAAATTCCATTGTGTACCTTGGTTAAAGTAGTCAAAGCTTCCTCAGCGTTTAGGCATCGTAAAAGGGCTCCTTCAATACTCCTATGGTGTAGGGTGTCTCTAAGATAACAAAGCGGGATGACTTCTTGACAAATGTTCTTTTAAGGTTCAAGGTTATATCAGTGGGGAGGACTCCTATTCTCAAGTAGGTGTATCTATCATGATACCAGGGATCATCAGGACCAACGATTTCACACACGAATTTAGACTCTGGCACTAACTCATTTGACTACAAAATACGATGAAATTTTTTGATGAAATATTTATAATTTGATGTATTGTCAGGTGCTTGTAAAATTTTATGTGTAATTTTCAATTTTTTAAAAGTTTATCCCCGACGTTTGTCAAAATTTCAACGAACCTAGGTTTCGTCGAAATTTCGACTAGCAGTTTCGTTGAAATTTCTACAAATATGAAAAATAAGAAAAAAAATCAAATTTTTCTATACTTGTGAATTTTCTCTACTTGAGACAGTTTGTGGAGAACTATGGACGATTGTCTTGGGAAAAATCAGAAAAAAAAATTCAAGAAGATATCGCCAGGTTGAGGGTAGTCATTGTCTTTTTGTAGAATTTAACTTTGTGAAGTCAGATTTGTAGTTCCAGGTTTGAAAATCATATTTTAAAGCAACATGTCATCAGATTTCATTTTTAGAGGTTTAGGGTTTTGATAATTTCATGTCTATATTTTGTTGTGTGGAATCACCATAAGATCACAAACAAGGAACAAATTCTTGTGATTGTAATTATGTGATCCATAACTCTATTGGTCATGTGGCACAGTTGTGCTATAACAAATACAAGATGCATTCATGTGTGACCCAATTTTAATGTGGCTATGTTGTGATAGAAATGGAGGCACTCATATAATGCAGTTAATTCAAGTTGTATAATGTAGGTTTCAATCATCATTGGGTGCATTCAGGTTGTCTCAAGTTTAACAGGTTACGATGTAATTATAGCATGATCCAAGAGTGATTACCTCTTGCTGCAATAAAAAACCTATAACTCTAGTTGATATGCAGAGTGGTTGTGTTATATCAATTATGTAGTGCATTCAAGCACAACCCATGTTTAATGGGCTATTCTAAAGAGTGATCAAGATTTTCTAAACCTTTTGAATGTTACTTAAAAGTGTATAGCTTAAACTACAAACCAAGTTTGCTACATACTTGAATGCAATCTTGGGTTATCACAAACTATAATATTGTGATTTGCTAATAACCATTATGGAAAGTATTAAAGCAAGACCCATGCTATATAGGATACATTTCCCTGATCAGGTTTACATACCTTAATGATCAAACACAAGCTTCCCACACACTCTAGGATGCAATCCAAGATCATACCACAACCTTGTCAAGACAACTAATTTTCTAACCCAAGATTTAAGGTTGTTTTTTAATACCAACAAAAACATTGGTAAGAGCATGATTAGGGTACAAACCCTAGGCCTTCATAGAAACATAAACAATAAATCTAGCGGATTAGTGAGGTTGCAATACTAGAAAGATTGAGACATTGTAGCTAATAAAAAAATCTTGCAATCTAAAGATTGTAGCCAATAACAAGCACACTATGTCGCTTAGTGACATTTGTAAATGCAATCTATAGTAAGAAGAATGGCAATCACTTGATATGTGATAGTCAAAAAGAGGTTGAACAATGACAAGTTAATAAAGCTCAAACCTTGCATAGTAAAGTGGAGATTTTAACAGTGAGTTTCCTTACC